>JAECUM010082771.1:0-17886 GCA_016617855.1 Megalonaias nervosa | reverse complement strand
TTTAATGGAGTAGATAATTATACCCTGCAGAATATTTACTATACTTGGTGTTCAGGGGACATGGACATGATTAAATTTAAAAACTTCTTTTCAAAAGCACAATCTATTCCGTTCGGATTTATAACGATAAATCTACATGACCAAAGATCTAGATATCGTGTAGGTCTGGATAAAATCTTTGGTTAATTTATAGCAGCAGAGAGGGTGGACGACAAAAATTGAGTGATCCGGTAAGTAAACTAAACGCATTATAACAAAAGTCAAAAATGAGCTAACCCAAACGATTTATTATCCGTTTTTCAAACTATATGGTAATAATAAAAGTTAGGAGGTTCGGTTTAGCGTTATTGACCTTCTTTTTCAGCCCCTGTAGGAACCTTTATTTTTGTGAAATAAGGTCAGGAAAAGTTGTAGGGTCCACCCTCTCTGCTGCTTGGACATTGATCTCCAAGTGGAAATGACTGGACCTGATTCTCTAACCAAAGGATTCTCTGTACCATTCATAACTTCAAAGCCTACAGTACTGATTGGAGACCAATTCTCGCCAACTGAAAATAAGTTATAAATAAATGCAGGACGTCATTTCCTTTTAACCAATGAGAGGACAGTATTCCATTCAGCGGCGTTTTACTTGCATATTAAGCGAGCGCGATCAGGTCCATGTGGAGCGGTAGTGTGGGAAAATGGTCCGGCATTCCTTAAAGGTATGATATTAAGTCAAACTTTGAATAGGGATACACAGTCGAAGCCTGAGCTAAATACTGGTACCGAATGTATTAAGCTTTGCAAAGCTTAGCTTGAAATATCAGCGTTTATTCTTAAATAGGTCACGCAAGAAAGAAGAGAAGTAGCCTCCTTTGTAGTTACTGTATAGTACATGTATGACAGGTAAATTGTAAGCAACGATACGAGATCCTGTGGAAAAAAACGGGATATTTTTGTAACACTGTTTGACTTGGAAGGGTTACAATAATGTCTTCTTCTCTGCAGTTTTAATAAATATTTTGAAATAATGAAGTTAAAGGAATCGAAGATATTTAATTTGACGTATAATTATATATGTAACAGGCCTTTTTCTACCGAGAATTCGTATATCATTTCACGGTGAGCAACGAGGTAAGTAGTCGAATCATTTTAATAATATTGACGCCAGTTTAGGTGTAATTATCTGACTTGGCTGGATCAATGAAAATAATTATCCAAAAATAAACTGACAAGGAAATTGTAAAAGTAAATACACAGTTAACAACTTGAATCGAACGAATTACTATAATATTTTCATAATATTTTGGACAAAAAATTTAAAAACAAAACACCAGTAAACAAATTATTATAAATTGTCATTATTGTATCATAAATAATTTATTACTGATTTTTTATTGTCACTAATGAAACTATTTTTCGTTGTTCAGGCAGAGGCTGCTGATGAATTAATTCTGTGTCATCTTATTTTAGACAAAAGATATAAAAGCCACAAAACTGTAAAGAAACTATTATAAATTGTCATTATTGTAGCATTAAAAAAAATGTATTACTGATTTATTGATTGACATTAATAGAACTATTCTTCATTGTTCAGGCATAGACTGCAAATGAATTCTGTGTCATCTTTGCCAATGTCACCCACATCATGAGCATATATTCCCACACAGGATTGGTGGTACCACTGTCGACACCTGCCACACTGAACCCAAAATATATCCTTAGCCTCATCGTAAACATTCTCATCATCATACTCTTCCTCTGGTGGATCAGAAGACTTACACACACCAAACATATCAAAATCAGAGCTAGAGTTCTTTTTCTGTTCTTCCAAATATTTTCTTGATTTATTCTCCTCTTTATTCACTTTTTGTGCCATTAGCTGTGCTTTCTTCTCTAATCTCTCCTTCATACATCCTTCTTTCAGTTTTTGCCTTTTCTTCTCCTCTGTTGCCTTCTCCTCTAACTTACTGTAAAAATCGTCACATGTTAGTACACTTGAATGTAACACCAGTTTTGCTCTTCTAACTTGTGGTTTAACTAGCACTGCTGGGAAGATGTCAGATAAGTGATGAGGTATAAGACCTTCTGCTATTAAAGGATTTACTCCAAGATAACTACCACAGGCTGGACAGCGTGATTTTGATGCCTGTAATTCTTCATCAGATGATGATTTTGTTGATGTGGATGGGACACATGATGGAACGGGCTGGTCATCTACAGTTTTTCTAGGGACTTGGAATTCCCTTGAAGCTTGTGAGATTGTGAGCCTTTTCAGCGTTACAGATGACACGGCACGGCAGACTGAAGATCATCCATTCTATTCCTCTTTGTCATTGATAAAGAATAAAAAATGGGTCATTTATTTTTATGTTTTCTTTACTGTTGTAGGTAACATTCACCAGAAAGATGTTATTTTTCTTCACAGTTTTCATCCTGCTTGTGTTGATTGATTTATTTTTTTTTAATATAAAAAATCATTTCTCTTTCTCATGAATTATTAACACTGTGACAATGAAGTATAATAATGCAAAAGAAACTAATACATCTTAAGTAAAATCCAATAAAATAATGTGCAGTGCAAAACATCTTCAAGATGCTTTAATATGTGGGCTAAGGAATATTTGTCAGTTGACTATGGTTTTTTTCATAGCTGTTTTATATACATATATACATTTTTAATAACCAAAAGAAGGATAAGTAAAACATATATTAAATTCTAATTAGGAGGTTTGCTATTTTTTAATTATCCCAAAATAGTATTTACTAGTTTATAATTAAATTGACATGACCTGGAATAATTGGTAGTTGCTTTTGTGTCAATAGTAATGGTGTACACGGTTCCATAGAGGGGTAAGACTTGATTTTCAGCGTAATATTTTCTAGAAGAGTTGTTTCCCCCTTTTTGGGAGAAATACAAAAATCGATGCTCCCTGGCTATTGCCCCTTGACCTTTCTTTGCAACTAAAATATAGAACCTGGAGACGCTGTGAATGCTAGGGGAATTTGTGTTAACACGATCAGATAAATAAAGTGGAGATGATTGCTGCGGTCATGCTGTTGGGTGTACGTTGTGTTAAGTGTGATAAAGGAAAACGCTTAATTGAGGATGCTTTATTGTGGAAGTATTGGAATTCACATTTATAGCGTCTGCTGTAAAAGCGGGGGCCTATATCAAGGTATGGTTTCATGACGTAGTTCTTGTTGACCCATGTATGCTAATTGTACCGCGGGGAGTCCATGCATGCTAATTGTACCACGTGACTCCCCGCGTCAGTAAATGGAGGCGTAAGGGGCTAAAGTGGGGATTTTTGTTATGTTCTTTACTTGATCAGCTTACCAGATGCTTATTTTCGTTCGGACTTGTCAGCTTCAATCGCTCTTCTTATTTTCTAAACAGGAACCAAAACTTTGCGTGCGGTCACGAGTTATTATTCCCCTATGGGGACAATTGGTACGCGAGAACTGGTCTCTAACCAGTCACATGGGTCATGTAGGCTTTCGGCACCTATTATTTCAGTAATGGGTGTCATGTTTTAGAATTTGATTCGACATACCTTTAAGTGGTAAGTATTTACTTCATTTGGATTCGTATACATCCATATTCCTTTTGGAAGGTCGTTATTTAGACACCCCGAGAGATGCATACGGCAAAATCAATGTTAAAGTACGTAGACGTTTTTGGCTGAAATGAACCTAAAGGTGTGATCCAGTACAATCCGGATTGAATGTTGCACGCTGTGACATCACAATTAAAGTTACGTATATTGATAAACAAATTCATACTACCCTCGATCGTGAGGATTCCACTCGATGCGCTCTTATTTGGACCAAAATTTAGGTCATGGCCACCATTATCGTAGAGATTGATAATTTTCGATGGGAAGTTTCTTGATGACAGTTAAAGTGCAGATCATTCAAAAATCAGGATTGAAAAGACTTTGGTTAAAGAAAAGTAGTGTTAGATATCAAAAAACAATTTATATTTAATTTAAAATGAGTAAATGTGCATGCAGGACCCATGTGACTTGTACTATAATTGTAAACTGCAGAGACATCAAGGCTATCAATGATGAAATCAATAAAGGTTATACAAAGATCCTCCATAAGTTTCAAAAATACTCCAGTGGAGGTTCAGGATGGATGCTCTCCAGATGCTGACAAGTTCGTCTTCATATATCGCCATGCTAACCCTTACACGGGTTGAATTTTATTCCAACACCAGCATTTATTCCACTGCAATAAAAGCCTCGAAAATACAAATAGCAGCTGGGTGAAGTCGAGCTAGGTAATATAGAATTTCCAGTATAAGTTACTGACATAAAAAAAGTTTGAACAACTTGACCCTGATATTTCCGTAGATATGTTTAGTTGAAACAAAGGCCATCAGCCAATTCAAATATCCCCACATGCATGCTGATGGACTAAACTTTTTGACTGGCTATTGCTGAGCAACATGGAAAATGTGGATGGCTCTGATGTCTCAGCAGCACATTACCACTGTGTGGATAAAAGAGTTTTAAAGGATTGGTTTGCTGGCACAGCAAACACCATGGAAGAAAGTTTCCATGTCGATTCTGCATGCATGTACCTAGTACTCAAGAGCTGCTTGATGACCATGAATTTTACTGTGGGTGTGTCAGTAAGAAGCTGCAGAGTACAATCATTCCAGAACCTGGTAAAAATATTTTGATATGCACTGTGGTGTAATGGAAGATGAAAGTATTATACATCATTTACGTTGACTCTGAATGCTGAAATGTTCCAGTGGAAGCTTCACTTCTTAATGCCTCCACTATTCTGCCAAATATGACGCAAGTTGCTGAGCAAGTCCCATGCAGGTTGTTTTACAGTATTTTCTGATGTGACGGCGTACCTGAGCCGCCAGTGTTGTACCAGTGCAAGGACCCGTTTGAGGCTTTTCCTAAATCACTTCAGGTTACAGCAAATGGATACAACAGTAGCTTTCCTTGCTGCAGACATGTTTATGACTAACAATGACATGTGCAAGTTTTCCATGGCAACATATTGTTGGATCTGTGATGGTTCTTTTTGGACTGATGAAAAGTTTATGTTTACTGTCACATCACTGGCACATGAAGAGGAGCCACACAGTGCATGCAATCTGCAGCTGCAAATTAATCACAAAAAAAATTAATAAGAATTCTGTTGTGCTTCATAACTAGTATGGGTAAGATGATCACTTAATCGTGCAAGGAATTACAACCACATCAAACACAATAAATGTTATTTCCATCAACACAGAAAATTACATGACATTTCAGCTAGGCCAGCTGCAGTTCATGGACTTGAGTGCGATTTCTAGATTCAAGCTTGGATAAACTCGTTAACAACCTTGCAGCAGGAGCCACCTGTGATGACTGTTTTGTGATCACTTGTCGATACATGTACATGGCATGGTTCAAGTTACTTGACCACAAAGGAATCTACTTCTTTGAGTACCCGAGTAACTGGGATATGTTTTATGAAACTCAGTTGCCAGCAATTGAGGCCATTCGTTTGTCATAGTCTCGTGAAAACAATTCCACCACCGATTATGCGCACGTGAACAATACTTGGGCCACTTTTTATTTGTTGAATTCTAGGAACTGTTAGAACCGTATCTGGGATAGATCTGAAACGTTGGTCGGTATAAATATACGGGGTTATCTCCCCCACATGGGAAACCTGCATCATTAACCTCTATTTGACAAGACGTGGAAAGCTCAACACCACAAGTGCTCCTTAATCTTGTATTGCCACTTAGATGATCCACTTAAAACATATACAAATGCATGTTGACAATTACGGACACAAGTGCAGCAAGCCAATGTGATGCTGATGAGGATATAACAAGGTTTGCCATTACAGCTCATTTGATTGAGTTAAACAACTGGGTTTTGTTATTTTTGTTGACCCAGGAAAACTTCAAAGTTGTTACAGGTGACAGCATTGAGCATGTGCATTTGTGTGCATGTATGTGTAATCATGAGGAAGTTACATAATACATATGTCACGGGTTTGAAGCTCAGCTGAGTCATACCAAAGACTTTTTTTTAAAAAATGGTAAAAGCAGCTGCCTCACTAGGCGCTCAGCATTAAGAGATTAGTGTTAGGACTGGTTGGCCTAGTGTCAGGATAATGTGACTAGATGGGACATCATGCTACTTGTCTGCGGCATGATGCCACAGTGCTAAACATCACTATAAACTGTCACACTGCAGACATCATAGCGATATGACTGAAAAATTGTTAAAGCTACATTAAAAATCTAAATCACACACACACACATAATACATAATTGAGCATGTGCATTTGTGTGCATGTATGTGTAATCACATAATGGATGACAGCAAACCCTCAGATGCAAACCCAGTAACAAATGGTACCCCCACTGTTCAGCATGATGTTCACTGCCATGCTCACAGATCTAATTCAAAACAGTAATGAGGGCATCCATGTCTGATACCATACTGATGGAAAGTTATTCAACCTCAGGCGACTGCATGCAGTCACGAAGGTGAAGGAAATGATCATCTGGGGCTTCCTCTTTGCTGATGACTGCGCCTTCAATGCCAGCTCAGAAGAAGACGTATAAACCAGCATGGACAAATTCACTGCGGCATGTGACAACTACGGTCTCAATATCTGTACCAGAAGACTTGCGTCATGTACCAACCTGCCCTTGGGAAGCCGTATTGCGAACCAAGCATCACGGTGAAGGGTCAGAAACTCCAGACTGTTGATAATTTCACTTATCTGGGCAGCAACCTCTTAAGTGCACTCAACATTGACATCGAGATCAACAGCAGAACTGCCAAAGCCAACTCAGCCTTCAGGAAACTATTTGGGAATGTGAGGAACCACAGAGGAATCAGTCTTACCACCAAGCTGAAGGTGTATTGTGCTGCAGTGTTCACCACCCTTCTGTATGCTAGCGAGACATGGACTGTCTATAGCAGACATTCCTGACTTAAAAAATTCCATATGGGATTTCTCCGAAAGATTATGCAGATAAGGTAGCAAGATAATTCTGATACTAAGGCCCCAACTAGGGCTGGCATCCCGTCTTTAAGTTACTCCTGAAGGCTCAAATTAGATGGCAGGACACATTGTCCACATGCCTGTTGAAAAGATTCCAAAACAGCTGCTCTATGGCCAACTCTTTGAGGGAAAGCATGTTGTTGGTGGTCAAAAGAAGCACTTCAAGGACTCGCTGAAGGTATCCTTGAAAAATCTATGTATCAACAGTGCCACATGGGAGACCCTTGTGCTAGACTGTCCCTCCAGGCGTAGATAGATCACATTTGGTGCCCGCATAGCAGAACAGCAGAAAATTGCTGAGACGCACAGAAAACATGCCACTCGTAAGGCCAGAGCTGCCAACACCTCTACTACTATAATCATGAGAAAGTTACATAATGAAATATTGAGGATATGCATTTGTGTTTATGTATATAATCATGAGAAAGATACACAATACAAAACTGAGCATGTGCATTGTACGTGTAGTCATGTGAGAGTTACATAAAAAAAACTGAGAATGTACATTGGTGTGTATGCGTGTGTAATCATGAGAAAGATACACAATGCATCTTTGTCATAATATAAATATATTTTTTGTTTTGTATACCACACACAATGGCTATTGATTTCTTTGTCTTTTTTTTGTACTGTATACCACACCATGGCTATAAATTTCCTGAAGTCTTTTATGTTCTGCACACCACACACCCTGAATATTGATTTCCATGTCTTTTTTATTTTTTGTTCTGTATACCACTCAACATGGCTAATGATTTCCTTAAGTATTTTTTGTACTGTATATAGCACACACCAAGGCTATTGATTTCCTTAGTTCTTTTTTTTC
This sequence comes from Megalonaias nervosa, assembly GCA_016617855.1. NCBI lineage: Eukaryota > Metazoa > Mollusca > Bivalvia > Unionida > Unionidae > Megalonaias > Megalonaias nervosa. Next base: position 10,034 of record JAECUM010082771.1, on the reverse strand, counting down.
CCCAGGCAAGACCAAATTTCAAGTCAATACCATTTACTGCCACACATACTATTGCTAACAGAGTTGAGTATATGCAAAGATCACACATGACAGTAATATTTGGTTTTAAAAAAAGAATACAATTTAAATACTGGAAATTAAAAAATCAATACAATCACGTGCGATATATGGATTAAGTTGATGAAATTTGAATTAGTAGTAGTATTTAATGGTACCTCATCAAAATAGTAGTTAATACAGCACAACTAAATGTATAGAATTGAACAAAACTTTAGGGAATAAATCCAGAAAGCAATGGTTGTAATTAACTGGCTAGATTATGAAGGTTATAGTGACTTCAGTTAATGGTGAGCACCAATTTAGTTTCTATGCTTGCATAAAACAACGATCCAAGTTATGGGTCATTTTATTCTTTCAGCTTAGTTATTTTTTTCACTTTTAAACAATTCAGTTGTGTAGTAATGACACTATTACATCTTGTTGGGTATTGGATTTTAATGTACAGAAAAATATAGTTTTTTGGGGTAAAGGTTTAGTGGTTTTAATACCAATTCAGCACATGATAGATTATATATTGTGGCCAGTATATTTGGTGGAGGAACCCAGGATGACCTCTGCAAGAATCACAGATCCACAGGAATGTACTGGCAAGCTTTCTCATATACCCACGTTGGTCAAACTGTGACTCAAACTCACACAGACAGGCATTAGATGTCTGAGTGATTTAAAGGTGGCACCTTAAACCACTCAGGTTGCTTTTTTTGACAGTTTTTTTGGGAAAAAAAATTAAGAATCAAACAAGCTGATAAATGCTGGCATTCCTTCTAAAACTCAATGCAACCGAGCATGAAAGGTTGGTGTGTGTGTGTTTGTGCTTTGCCATGAAACTAAAGAAAATTTTGTGAAAAGAATATCTTTCGTTTGCACGAACAAGGGTATAAACACCAATATTTTCCATGAACAAGACAACTCAAAAGCCACAAAAAAGGCTCGAAATCATGATCAATCATATCAGGCATTATTAAAAAATATTTACAACATACAGGTTTTGACTTTATCAGCGACTGTCTTATATTTGCAGTGGAACTTTTTATTATAAGTTTTATGTTGACTTGTTAGATTTATAAATCATATGTTGGGTTGGTTTTATTTGATAATTTTTCAATATATTAAACCTTATCTTTTACCAGAAAAATAATTTGAAAAATGTCATTTTAAATTATGTGAATAGTTAATGGACAAATAATAAGGAAAAGATGAAAATATGCTTATCTTCTTTGATAGTGTCTTTACTTGATTCCCATAGTAACCAGCATATGAACACAAAACTTGTCAGAAATAAAATCAAGCCATCTGATACTTGTAATATACATTATGATAGAAAAAAAATATGAAAACGGGGGGGGGGGGGGAGAGAAAACAGCCATTATTCAAGACAGTCCTTTGATCCAATTTTCTTTACCATTTTTTTTCAGAAAAGTAAATTTAGGAAGGTTTTTCTATTTTCAAAGACCAAATTGGAAGGCAGACTGGTTCATTTGTAAAAACTTTTTAAGTTCCTGATAGGATGTTTGCAATGTTCTTGAATTTAAATAATGACTGGTGATTGATGAAGTTGTCCAATGGTCGTGATATTTTCAGTGACATGGCTCATAATTCGTGGTGAATTAGTATAATTTGTATAACTCTACAAATCTGATAGATCTGGATGCCAAAATACTCTCTGTAAAATTTGGTTCCGTACTTCTTTTTAAGTCCAAAATAATTTCTCATAAAGGGACAGATGCACATAAGCTCATATGGCATTATCTCTGAACTATGCATCACATATAGTTGCTTCTAAGTCAGGTCCAGCTGCAAACTGCACAGACCCAGTTCTGCCATCATATAATACACTTGCAGATCAAAACCTATGTCGTTTACAGTTGGCTGCAACTCAAGCGCAAATACATATGGCATTAGTAGTACATAAAAAAAAAATAGAATCCATTATACAAGTTTGTGAGACATGAATATCCCACTCAAGGGTCAGAATTTATGGGCAGAAACAATGATGTGCACACTTTCTGCCCCTAACTCTGATCCTAAAAAGGAGACATAAATAAAATAGTGATTATTTATTGCTTTATTCAATAGTGCAATAGTTATATGACTGAAACAAAGAGGATCTGGAACAAGTTCTATTTGAAATAGTTTTTTCATTGAATAATATTTTTAATCATCAATACATCAACTTTCTCGTGCAAAAACTATAGCATAATATATTGTAATAGCACAATTTATAGTAAATCTATTTCTCTAGTTTCATTCAATGGTGATTAATGTGAAAAGAGAGGTAGATAAATGTGGACCCTGGTGAACCCCAGGGTAAGTTCAAAATAAATGTTAAAAAGTAACATACCTATCATAATATTACTGCCAATAAAGGATGAAAGGATGGGAAGCTATTAGATCTATTTGATAAGTGATCCAATGTGAAAACAACTGCTGAAAATATATACCTTAATGCCAGTTTCATATAATTTTGCTTATTATTAAAACCCTTGAATTTTTTCTTCTTTTTTTAAAAGTTTCACATACTATGTATAGCTTGTCAGACGTTGTCATTAAAAATGCTGGTCATGATAAATGAACTGAAGCTGTAATATGCCTAATATAACAACTGTCATGAAAGTAACAAAAGTCATGAAAAGTCTTTAAATCTGTATCACCGAGATGAACAAGAAGAATAAACAGCACAAGTTTTGTTTGAAAGAAAAATTCAATTTGAAATGTGACTTATTCATTAATACAACCAAGCTCAGAACATGTAACTTTATAAACATGCACAATCCGAATACCCTTGCAGGAAAACCAAAAATACATACAAACAAAATTGCACATCCATTCACCTGGATCCAAATATAATCCATGCCAGTCAGTTAACCAAAACTGAGGCCAATGCGATTTTAGAAAGTTTCATATCAGTACATATGTATGGAAACAATCAGCTTGTGCATTTAACTAAAAATTTACTTATTCTTTCTTTTTCAAATTAAGAACAATCTGAACAGCATGGAACTCTACCTCTGACTGCTAATTATGACCTGTTAAAATCAATTAAACAACATCCTTGCATCATTACTGAATACAAACTTTTACCATATGGTCAAATGCAACAAAATATGAATATTAAATTAATCCAAATTAAAAATATATTCATATCAACAGAAAATTATGTTCAAATACTTAAACATTTCATTTATTAGTTCATGTATTGATTTACTGATTTACAATGATAATGGTAAGCAGGTGTGTAAAACAAGAGAACACCATAAGAAAAAAACAATCCAAACATGTACATTATTTGTAAGCAAAATTTGATGATGTACTTTTTAAAGATGGTATAAAGTTAAACTTAAGAAAATGAACAAAACAATGACATTTTGTATAGGTTTCTCTTGACATTGTTTAGTGGTTGGATACAAACAGCAGATTCTGAAAAACAACTGCAAGACATTTCACATTCGAAATGCACGACATTATTATTACTCGAACATGATATCTTGATACTAATTAACTGAGAAAACAAGCCTACCAGTAACTGTACAATATACACCCACCTTGTATTTACTAGTACTTTTGACAGGCATTTGTAGGCATGGATGACTTTGGAGATTATAGAGTAACAGGTTTCAGTGACCTGGACCTTTAGTCAGGATATGTGGTCTTAAACAAAAGCTACTATGCACTAGAACCTTGACATTTAGAACCTAGAATCTGTAAGTGTCATTATTACACAAGTGTGTGTGTGATTAGGATTTTTAATATAGCTTTAACAATTTTTCAGTCATATCGCTACGATGTCTGCAGTGTGGCAGTTTAGAGTGACGTCTAGCACCAGATCATCATGCTGCAGACAAGTAGCATGATGTCCCACCCAGTCACATTATCTCAACACCAGGCCGACCAGTTCTAACACTAACCTCTTAATGCTGAGCGCTTAGTGAGGCAGCTGTTAGTACCATTTTTTAAGTCTTTGGTATGACTCGGACGGGGTTCAAACCCACGACCTCCCATATCCAAGTGCAAGCCATCCACAAAGTATGGTCATGAAATGTAGAACAAGTTTACTCCACAAAAACCCTTTTTCTGGTTGCCACAAAGACCTTGAGCATTAATCCCAAAATTTATAGAATACTGCAAGTGCATGCCCTCTACAACACATGGTCTAGAACTAAAGTTATTACATAAACACACATTTTTCTCATGTCAGTCAGTGACACTGATTTATGATCTTTTGATTAAAAAATCAACAGGTTTCTGCTTACCCAATGAATAAGTCATCCACAAATTTTTGGTTAAGGTATATGGTTTTGCTTTGTAGGCTGTAATGCCCATTTTGTGCACATAGCAGCCAGTATATTTAATAAAGGAAGAATCCAGAAAGAACTATTGACCCATAGGAAGCTACTGGCAAGCTTTCTTACATGCCCACATTTTTACAAGCCAAGACTCAAACTCAGGAAGACAGTGGTGAGATGAGTATCTGTAAAGGTAAGCACTTAGACAACTTTACTACCCAGGGCATAGGTAAAGGTACAAAATTAAGAATTGAAATTTATAAGAAGAAATCAATTCATCTTTCAGTCACAGTGAATTTGACCTTTGGGACCCAGAAATCAACAGTCTTCTTCCAAACACGTCATTCACAGTTTGGTTCATGTCTGTGAGAAAGAACTAATGCAATTGTTCAGAAAACATTTTCTTTCAGTTAATGACATTTACCTTTTGACCTAAAAATCAACAGCTTCTTCCTTACCTAAAGTGTAAGCCATCAATAAAGACCTGTCAACATATGTAGAAGTAATCCAAGTACAAGCCATCCATTGTGGAGAAATCAAGTTCTGTGGAAACCATTTTGCTTCTTTCAGTGACCCCAACCTATAATATACTTCAAAATCATCAGAGTTCTTCCCTGCCTCAAATGCATGCCATCCAAAAGGTTTGGTACCTGAAGATGGTGGAAAACTTTGTGCATAAACAAAATTGGAAACACATGGATGGATATCATAATATAAAGCCTTCCACCTTATGACAAGCATATAAAATTGGGGGTAAAAAAATCTCAATTCACATAATTTATATTCAAAAGGACAACAAATCATATGATCTAAATTCTCAAGGTAAAACTGATGGATCACCAACCGCATCCATATCAAACAGAAAAACATGGCAACTAAGAACTGTTTGTTGTTCACTGTTATCACAGGTCATGTTAACTGTTATGTAAGAACAGCGAGGTTGAAAGCTTATCGTCTGGCTAGAAAGAGCAGCTCTTACACCTTCCTGATATACAATACAAATAGTCACAGCTTTATGGATACTTCATTGCGTTTGCCATAACAGAACTTTAATTTTTTTCATAACTTTCTATGCAAAAAAGGAGGCTGAGTTTCCTTGGCTGTCAATCCATTAATTGTGCAGATAAAGTTTACAAACAATACAATAAACATATATAACTGGCAAAGGGAAAGAAAATAAAATCATTTATTTAGAGTGCGTATGACCTTTTAGGAACAAAACTGTTAATTGATTAAAAATAATGTCTTAAACAGAATTTCATTTTGGAAAGAAAATAACATTATATACTGCATAATCTGTAAAAATTTAGAGTTCTTTAATTTTTGGTATACCAATATTGGATTAAATCACCATGGACAGGTATTTATCAAAGTGTAAATTTTTCCCTAATCACTCACAAAGTAAAAGTTCTGAAGGACTTTGTTAACTTTGTAAGTGACTACAGTAAGCAGTTGTACAGTAGTAACAAGCTGACACTGTTTGGGACTCCCTAGCAGCAATCAGGTTACAAAATATAAATGGTTGAATGAAATGACCAATTTTGTTCGATACTTATCAGCCTTTTAACCATTATCAAGTGAAGCATCTTACATTGTAGGACTAATAGTATTACAGACAGAATTGAGTGTCATAGCTGGTCATAGCCATGATCTGAGGATCTTTCATCTTTGCCAGCCAATGTTCCGATATGATAACCCTATCTACACCTTGGCGTATTGAGCAGATATTTCTGTTGCTTCAGGTATGTGAATTTCATTGGATGCAGCAGCAAACTACCACAACCAAATCAAAATTAAATTGTTCAAATTTGAACCCTGTTCCTACATGATCGAGACAAGGGGAGTAAACAACTGAAATTGAAATTTTGGAATCCATGTCAAATGACCATTTGTATCCAATCACCTTGCAGTAAACTCAGTAAATTCATAACAATTTGAATTACTAATCCACGAACAAAATATACTTTCCCCTTTAAATGTGGTACAAACTCATTTCATATTAAAACTCTGCCAATTCAGGTAGAAAATTATCAATAATATATTCTACTCATAATTATCTGTACACCTGAAAAACTGCAAAAACAAATGTGTAAAAATGTTTTAGTCTTTACGGTAATAAATGATTTAGATCAACAAAAAGACTCGACAGCAATTCACTGATGTCAAGTAGTTCCATGATTTATTTTGAATGAATACTCTACCCTGCCTGACAACTAACATGGCGTTCCATGATGTAGTCTGTATGAATACTCTATCCTGCCTGACAAGTAGCATAGAAAATGAATGAAGAAAAAAAACATTAGATGAACAAATGAGTTAAAAAAAGAAGCAACAAACTGTTAGTCACAGATAAAAATTTGATCAATATTATTCCCACTTTCCAGCAAGAAAAACAAAACTGGCCAAAAGCATGTCTTTACAACTCTTTATCAATGAAAAGTTTAAACATTATAAATGGAAGCAAATCAAAACAATATTTTCATGGTACAAGCAACAAAGTGGTGTGCAACTCAAAGCTTAAAAAAGGCATAATTTTTTGCAAGTTCTCATAAACAGTAAACAGATTCCGCAAGATCCATTCAAGTTCAAACTTGTCTAGAAATTATTTTTTCCTACACTCAACAAAGCCCAATTTTGCAGAAACCTTTAAAGAACCAAGAAACATACATAAAATATAAATCACTGAGCTCTAATTGGGACAGATATGAAAAATGGTGGTAGGTTAATAAAGGACTTTTTGTCCTGCACCCTCCATACCTATAAATATGTGAGCTTTAACAACCAAATCTTACAAATAAAAGTTTGCTTTTTAACTTATAAAGTTGATACTCAAAATTAAATGTACTTTATGGTGGTTACATGTAGTTATGAATCTAGATCACAAGAACGGTGATTCTCTGTACAAATATTCTAAAATTTCCTTGAAGTGAGATCATTATACAGTCCTACCCATTTATGTCGACATCCTCGGGCCCGAGGAAATATTGTCGACATAGGCAGATGTCGAGATAAGTGTTTGGGGGGGTGGGTCTGAAAAAAAAGATACAAGTTAAATTCGTCAGTAAGGGATGACCTGTCGTCAGTGAGTAGCATTTACACTTTGAGAAAACAAACAATGGAAATTTTTAGTACATGAAGACAAAACCAGTGTGAAATACACTTGTATATTGACAAATTACATTTTGGTTACCTTTGTGTAATAAAATCCACAATAAAATACTGCATCCATCACATCCTGATATGAAAAACATTCACTACAATATTCAATATTGGCATTAGCACATGGTTGCATAGTTATTATTTACATGCTTCAAGTACATGTACTTAAATTGGCCTAGATTTTGGTCAGTCTGTTCCCATCTTATTGAGGCTACCAAGGGGACGGGGCTATTCACAGGGAAATGAAAACCTGTCAACAAGTTGGTTTAAACAGTACATGTCTGCGTTTCACACTGCTGTTGGTAGCCATCGTAAATATAAAGTTAAAAAGGAAACTTTCACAGCAAAATAAACTTGTTCTAATCACCGATCACTTTGGAAAATGCACGAATCAATCAGATTTCATTGCTTTTATTTAAGTCGCCGCGAGAGGCCAACTTTATAGGACCAAACAAAAGCCTGCTTTTTATCCGACCGCGACATTTAAGCCTGGCGGCAAGATCAACTAATTGTTTAATAAAGTACAGGTCGGAACTGGCCGCTTGCCGACATAAATGATTAGACGGGAAAATTAAAGCCTGGCGGCAAGATCAACTAATTGTTGAACAAAGTATGAGTCCAAACTGGCAGCTTGTCAACATAAATGATTAGAAAACAAAAGATTTGTTCAAGCTGGGACCAAGGGCTTCCGTCGATATGTATGTTTGTTTTTTACCTCAACGTCGACATAAGCATGACAATTTTGGTAGTAATAGTTGACCAAGGGACCGGGACTTTGCTTTTTTGTTGAAATAGGCGGCTTGTCGACATAAGTGATGTCGATATAAGTGGGTAGGACTGTATATGACTGAGAATAAAATTCACAAGAATTTTCAATCCCTATAAAATTTTGAAATTTCATCAGCTAAATAAAATACTGACATGCATTCATTATGCAGGAGACAAAACAAAAACATGGTCAATGCCCTAGGTTTTGGAAGCTACTGGTATTGATAAAGTTATCTCATCATGTCCATGCGCATATTATTGATGTTTGATATTGTTTCATATAATCTTAAGACAACACTGTTGTGCTCAATACTATTGAATGTGACCAAAAGAATACAGAAATGAATTTAAAAAAACCCTAAAGTATAATTTAAACATGCAAGTATGACTGCAAGAAGCCATGTGGTAATCAGTAACTATCCACTATCATACAATTTTTCAACAATACAAAACTGCCAACCACATACAAAGATAGATGAAAATTTTCCTCTAAAACCACAAGAAAATTTACATCCCCAACTCTAGACCTATTTTAACACAATCTTAAATTATGGCATGTCTTGTAAGGTTTATAAATTCAAGGCAAACAAGTATTTTTTTAATTGAAGAAATGAAGTGTCAATATCAGTTCACTTTGAAAATGTAGTGAATTAAAAACCCCAAGAACATGACACAAAGATCACAAAATGATGCCAATTAGCATCTGGATCTTATTCAGTTCACCATTGTGACTTTCTATGAAGTAAAAAAATCTGATATTAGTCATGTACGACATGCTATCCTCTTTTGTGGTAGCCTTGCTTATATTACAGGTTGACCATTTGTGAGGTAATAATTTATGCAACCCAAGTGTCATGTTCTGATTATTTTGACTTGAAAACTCCACACTTGTGTAACAACACTTGGTTGGTTCAGAACTCAATACAAGACTAAAGTAAAAGCAATATTCAAAGCAATTTATACTGCAACAGCTATATGTATTATGGGGTGATATAATATGTGGGCTACATGCAAAACAAGGTCATTTACAGCTAAATTGGAACCATACATATGGAATCATTAAAACTAACCAAACCTGAAAAACATCTAGGGCTTTCTCGAAATGTTTAACCTCTCTCTTCTCTGATTTTCTCTTTGATATTAATGGAATAAACTTAAAATTGCAGTGGGTTTCTTTTGTTTGTTTTTTTTAAAATGTGTTTACTTGGTTATATTACATTGTTTATTGGATAGACAGGTTGGTGCTTTATGGCACAGCAATACAAAGAAGTTATTTAGTGCTGAGGCAGTTAAAGTGCCTTACTTAAGGACACACCGTGGTAGCTACCTGGGCTGGTCCAATGGTAGGATTTAAGCCTGCATCCTTACAGTAACAAGTCCAGCCCACTAACCACTGAGAAACCATGACTCTGTACAGACAGATACCAGAATAATATAATGATCAATTTTCTTGTCTTAAGTTTTTTGGGTTTTTTTCTTCTGGAGAAAGGCAAGTATCATTTGATTAAATTTATGGCAACCATTTCAAATTTTCAACACAAATTATATGACTCATTACATGGAAATAGATCACACTGTATAAAAAAAATTGGCAAAATAAGAGAAAGGATGAAAAAACAAATGAGACAATAAACAGGTGATTATGATGTTGTTGTTGTTGTTGTTGTGGGGCTTAACGCCATTTTTCAGCACACGATAGGCTATACATGGCGGCCAGTATTAATGGTGGAGGAAGAAACCGGGAAATCCCTGGAAAGAACCACC
>JAECUM010082756.1:0-11434 GCA_016617855.1 Megalonaias nervosa | reverse complement strand
AATCCCTTAACCCAAGAGGTCGTTGGGGCACCACAGTTGACTTTGCAACCAGTTCTCTCCATCTTTCCCTGTTTTCTGAAAAGCTGCAGATGACTTTGGTTTAGTTTTATGTGGGAGGTCTCTAAAAGTTTTTATTGTTTGTGCATTACAAATGATTTTTTGGATGCATAAGAACAGATATTTAGGATTTAAATGAGTGTGGGCGGCGAATTTTGGAATGGTCTGTTTTTATATAAATTGTAGTTAATTTCTAAGTAAAACCAGATGTTCTGTTTTATTGTAACACCCATGTCACAGCAGGCATGAGAACGATGTCCCAGTGCGCCTCGAGATACGTCCTCAGCATGCGGTCGTTAAAATGTGCCCTTTGCTTGATTCGGACGAACATCAGTAAAGATTTAAATTTTGATTCTTAGGAAACATACAAAGTGAGTGATGCCAAATTTCTGGAGCATGTTATGTGCAGATGAAGTATTGAAAACCGTGATTACACGTCCAAAACTGTTGGAATAATATTGCAACTTCAAATCAAAGCCTTTCCAGGTGTGTCAAACAATATGCGCCACCTAGGGACCAAAGATGGATATGACAAGAGTAAATTTAACTAATGCGGGTATTCATGACCGCTTTGATAGGATGAAACAAACTCAACCAAGCCCGGTTTGAAGACTTTGATTTTAAAGTATGAAATCTGGTTATGAAAGCTTTGAAGTTGAAGCTGAGATTTCAAAATAGCCAGTGTATTGACGCGGTTTAGCCTTACAAGTTGTAATATGAAATATAAATGTATTTAGAATTTGTGTAAAGTCTCGCCCATTTGTTTACTTATTACGTTTATGATTCGATTAGATTAAAGCTAGGTTACAAAGCAGCTCAGTTAATGAAGACAGAGATGTAACAGGCATGATGTAGAAAGTAGGACAATGGAGACAGGGATGTAAGGAACATGTTGCAGTGGGTGAAAGAACGGAGATAGGGATATAACCGGCATGATTTTGTGCAGACATGGGCAACTTCCTCCAGGGCTTGATAAGTGATTTTAAAGCCACACCCTATGATGTAAAGTAATGGCTAAAACCAGGTCACTGGCCGGATGCAGCCCGCGGGCCGTATTTGGTCCACCCCTGACATAACAGAAGTTAGGATGTAATCAGCATGATGTAGTGGGTTACAATATTCAGTAATAATTATCACCACTTTTAATGTTACCGTTTTGTTGCCGCTCTACTTCAAATGATATAATTTCCGAAAAAATATATTGCACTACAAGATACTATAATGAACAGTATAACGTATGTACTCGCTTATAAGTCGAATGCAACTGCAAACTGAAGAGACTCAGATCCTAATCGGCAATTTGTTAAGCGTAATCAGTATATATATATATATATATATAGTATATATATATATATATATATATATATATATATATATATATATATATATATATATATATATATATATATATATATATATATTACGGTCATTATGATTAAAAGCTACATATAATGGTAGATTAATCTGCAGGCATACTAAGAAGATACTAAGGTATACATAAGCCTTTAAATGACTAGACAAACTGATGGGTAAATTTGGGACCGGCCAGTTGTGAAAATGATGACAAAAATATTGTAAAGGAAAGTAACATATGCAGATAATGATCGATTAAATGATTTTTAAATAAATGAATACATAATATAAATCGTCGCTACATTCTTTCCCAATGCTCCCCACTTGTACGATAACATATTAAACCATTGACACCAGATCGAATCCACATTAAGTTTGAAGGGCAGATTTCAAGAAGTTCCAATGGTTGCGTCAAGCAGACCTAACGATCTGCAAGGCTATCTGGTACATGCCAAGGAATCTACAGACAAGACCACAGATTCAGGCACATACTGTTGCAAAGACAAGCGTTGCCTAATTTGCAAGTATATGCCCGATAGCAAATCATTCTAAAGTTCGACGACGGGATTTAGCTTCACTAACCTAGGATGGACAGATATAAAACGCAAATATTAGAACCATACTGGAGATATTGTATTAAAACTCACGATGAGATCGGCCTAAATAACAAAATTTTAAAAAATCAGAATTTGTCAATGTAATCTTATCAAAACCACAGCCATGCATCAGCTCATCAGACGTACGAATTCTTATGCAATAATATTTACCCAAGTAAATATTCTGTAACTCTTTACGTGTATTACTACTACTACTACTACTACTACTACTACTACTACTACTCTTGTCCATTATCCTGCTACAACAATCTCCTAAATATTTCCTTTGGTTTCTTCATGAATAAATTTTCCAGGATATAATTACTTTTGTAAATTTTGTAAATGGAATTTGATTTATTGCCATTTGGACACGCTGGAAAGTTCAATACCGACAAACAAATGTAGAGGCTATATAGGAAAAATAATTGTGATCCGAGTCCATATGGGGTTGATTTTTCGCCTTGCATGTTTTCCGTCATTTGCCCTCAGCCTGAAATTAGATCAAACATTTTGGGTCTGTGAATAAAAAGCACGTTAATACCTTCTTTGATTTATCTTATTCATCTTTGTTGTGCTGAGGACAGCACAACATAAATATGTAGTTTACCCGTTTTAAGACGATTTTTAAGTTTCGTTCTTTTCCTTTACTCTATTTACAAGGGTTTACATATTTTTTCCTGTCATTCAGACATGTAGATGCCAAGAATTTCTCTTGGCTTGTTTTGTTTAGTTTTTGTTTTGTGGATGTAACTTGGTTCTCCCCTGACGAACAGTTTGTTTAGCTCGAAACGCTGGGTACCGGTCCTATATGTGCGCTCTTATAAATGTTTGCTTCACACACACACACACACACACACACACACACACACACCCACCCACCCACACCCACACACCACACACACACACACACACACACACACACACTATGTATGTATGTATGTATGTATGTATGTATGTATGTATGTATGTATGTATTTGATAAGCTTCTTATAACCTTTCTACGGGAAAATTAGTTGGTAACGTCCTCTGAATGATAATGATGACCGCATAAATATTTGTCAAAAAAGTAAAGAGCATTACTGTATTTACTCGCTTATAAGCCGAGTTCAACTGCAAACTGCACAGATTAAGATCTGCCGTCGTATCATGCGCCTGCAGATCTGGATATGTGCAGTTTGCTAAGAATAACCAGTAGAACAAACAAGGTTTACCTTGGTCTGCAGTCGCATTATGCTATGGCAGGTCAGGATCAGTGTTGGTTGCAGTTTGACTGGTCTTATACTTGAGTAACGACGGTATATTAGTTTAATTCTATTATTTTATGTCAGAGCCAGATCGAGAATTACTAATCAAACCCAAAGCACTTTTATTCAAATATTTTTCTCATCAAAATTGGACCAAAATATTTATTATTTATTGCTTCGTTAACGAAGCTATCGACTTAGAAAGTTCATATTGTCTAGCAAGCTGGAGCAATTCATCCTTTTACAAGGACTCTAACCCTTCTTAGGTAGGATTTAAAATAAAGTGCTCCACTTTGATATCGTGAAAGCTTGTTGGTGTCATAAAGATTTCTCAAATATGTGAAATTAAAATACCTTTGACTTAGAAAATTCCAAAGCAAAGTGAATTTAAATTTCAAAAGCAAAGTTTTCTAAAATAGTTTAGAGATATTAGTATCACGGACGAGCCCCCAATTTTCTGTTACGATTCTATGGTCTTAAAGTAAGTAACAGAAAAGACCGTAAATCATAACGTTTTGTAATATTCAACAAATAATTTATTTCCAAAGAATACAAAGTGAAAATTTAAAATGAACCTACAGTATTGTGAACTAAATCCCAAATAGTCCTAAAAGTTCATCACAAGTCCAAATGTATAAGGTTCCAATTGAATTCCAGTGAATAATAATCTGAATCAATAAATCCATCGAAATGAAAACTGAATACAACAATAAGAATGATTCTACTTCAAAATGTTATGACAAGAATTAGTTATTTTTAGATCAACAAGATAATAAACCCCTTTACTTGACCTAGGTTGCAATTACCATTTTCTGAAAATACTCTTTCACTTAATGAAAACTTCCATTCTAAAAGCTTCTCTTGTCATAATCATGACTGTATCTTTTAACCCAATTCAGGTAAACATATTTACATTAATAACAATTCCAAGTGTAATAAATGAACGGAAGTTACTGCAATCTGATTAGATATAAACTGTCACGTGATACTGATGAAGAATTTGTTTTATACATCGATAAATTCTACGGACTAATTTTGGTTCCCAGTTACCATGTAATTTTTTGTGAAGCTGTATCTATATCAACGCCTTACACCATAATAATAGCAATCACCACCCACCCACCTTTGTGATTTACGACCAAAATGTGGAACCCCCTGATTAAAACCGCCCATTAGAAATTACAACACTGTAATTACACAGTCATTCTTGCAGTGAAACACTCATCCCTTTGGCCGAAGGAGCATATGACAGGCTTCACAAGCCAATCTTGAGAAATTTTTGCATTTTGCTTTAACAATGTTTCATCGGCTGTTATTCAATGCCAGGGTCACATTGCGAGCAAGGAATCTCACTAAAAATGGACACGATTTTGCTTTTGAAAGATCGAAATGCGTAGAAAGCAAGAACAACGGATGCTATAACAACAAGTGTCATACGCAAGCGTAATGTTAGAAAAAAAAAAAAAAAGAAATTGCCTGGTTTAAGTAGCATCAACCAATTTTTTTAAAATATATTTTAAAATATTGATAATAACAAGCTCCTTATATGACTGGTACGACCCTCTCTGACACACAACTATATATTACTATATAAATAATCGACAACTCTTGGCTAGCTAAGATCGAGCTATGTTTTCAATTGCAGTGAAGAGGATAATTAAAAAAACTTCGAGCTACCTAAAAGTGAATGTTTTGCTGATGACATCTGCTGATATGATGACAGAAAGGAAGTAAATTGGAATTATAAGGATTAAATATCATGGTTGGGTATTTATCGATGTGTAAATTTGACCTAACCACTCACAAAGTTAACATAAAGTCCTTCGGACTTTATTGGCTTTGTGAGTGATTAGATAAAGTTTACACATCGATAAATACCCAACCATAATCATTTAATCCTGTAATGGTCTGAATATGTAATCCACACTAATAGAAAAAATATTAGCTTTGTATTATGGTGTTAACAAAATAAATGTCCCTGGTCAGGTAAACAGTGAACTTGATTTCTGACAAGATCAAGTACCAGATACAAATGTATATAATAGAAAATCATTAGGAAAATTCAACATATAATAAAAGTTAAATATACATAACAGTATGTATGTATGTATATATGTATGTATGTATGTATGTATGTACTTTTTTGTGTATGCATTTGTGTATGTATATGTGTGTGTGTGTGTGTGTGTGTGTGTGTGTGTGTGTGTGTGTGTGTGTGTGTGTGTGTGTGTGTGTGTGTGTGTGTGTGTGTGTGCTTAAGACTTTTTTTCGGACCTTTTTATTTTCATCTTATTTTCATTGTATCATTGTAGAATTTTTGTTATTTCGTCCTGTTAATTTACCTGTGATTCTTATCTGTGTTTTCGTATTCTTGCTTTACGTCTTTTATTCTTCCTCTTCGTAATCTTCATTACCTCTTCCTCCGTCGTCCTCTTCTTTCTTCCTGCTCCTTCTTTCGACCTCAACTTCTTTATTGTTGTCTTCTTTCTTTCCTGGTGTCATCTTTCCCTGTATTCTTTCTCTCTATGTGTCTTCTCTACTGGCGTCTTCGTCTTCTTTTCTTTCTTCAGAGTGGGTGTTTACCTCTTTGATTATTTTACATTATTCTTTTACCACACTGCTGTGTGTTTCTTTTGATGCTAGCGGCTCCATACGTTGAAAAGCATGGAACAAGTGGAAGGTATGTATAACAGACTCCCGATAGCTCAGTCACTCAACTGACTAATCAAATCAGTTTGAGAGATCTGTGGTTCGAATAATCTAAGTTTCATATAATTATAAACTTCCCGTCAAAACTTAACAACATTTTTGTGTGATTCAGGTTTTACGAGCCAAATTTGTTATTAAGTTACCAGTCTTTTGAATGCTTTTTGCTTTGGAAACAACAAACGACTGGAAATATTTGTTTCATCAAAAGATGTGTTTATTCCTCGAGAAATCTACTGAATGGTCTAAATTTTTATGTTTCGCTGGATTTAATGGTTATTATTATTATTATTATTATTATTATTATTATTATTATTATTATTGGTTGAACGCCATATTTCATCACATGATAGGCTAAACATGGCAGCTAGTATACTTGGCGGAAGAAGAACCAGAGGAAAAAAAACCCGGGAACAACCACCGATCTAGATGAAGCTACTGGCAAGTTTTCTCACATGCCCATGTTGGCCAAGCTCGAGACTAGGACTGACGCTAACAAAAGTGAGATTTCAGTGATCTGCAAAGGCGAGCGCCTTAGACAATTCGGCAACCGGGGCCTTAGACCACTCGGCTGCCGGGGACCCTTCGAATCTTTGTAATTGGTTAGGTTAATTTGATAAAACTCCTGATCCAGAACAGCCAAAATTAAAATCGACTTTTGTAAAAAGAAAATTGCCAGATGTTAAGCCCGCGAACAATAACGGGATGTACATGTAGGTAACTTTTAGAATATGATTATTGTAATAGCATCTGTATGTGAAATGTACCACAGAGATCATCTTTCCAATCTGAGGTTTTTCCCCATGTCTGTTTCAATTTGCATCACACAGGTGTCTAGATGAAATCGGCATTATACCCAAAGGCTTCAAGATTCTATTTCACTATTAGGTGGATATGTGTATAATTTACCTGTTTAGGAACATGAAACCAAGTTTTAATGGTATCGAATAAGATATGCATATGTGAAAAAGGGATGATTTAAAAAGCCAGGACAGCATATTTTCATGCTCACAACACAAGAAAGCATATTTTCATGCTCACAACAACAATTATATATTAAATTTTCATCCTTATGTTTACAACAGCTAAGAAAATATTGGACATGAAATAAACATTAAAACAGCTGAGAAGATAATGGACATGAAACTGACATTTAAAATATCTAAGAAAATATTGAATATGAAACAGGTCTTGAAAGCTGCTGAGAAAATATTTCCACTTGAAGCTGGTATTTAAAACTGAAGCTGTCAATATTCACGTGAATGAGTATTTACGTCGTCCTAAATGAAATTTTATTTCCTCGGTATTGATGCCTTTCATCAACACTTTATAGGTATTGGTAGATAATATTGGACGAATTCAAGTTTATTTACGTAATCAAATTATGTATCCCGTTACTGTTTCAACGAAAATTGCAAATAGAACTTCCTTGGAAGTCGCTCGCTGTTTAGGGAGGCCAAAAAAATGGGTTGGGGATATCTGACATTTTCCTCTAATCTGTATTACACCTTCTGTCTCCCGTCAAGATCATATGGCATTTTTATGTTCACGTTTGAGACTATCATTCGCTGTTGAAGGAGGTTCTCTACAAAACTGTCTTTAATTAAGCCTGAGTTACTTAAGAATGCATATATTTATCCCTAATCCTTTTATCATCTTTATCCGGACACCTTCTAGCACAATGCCCCCCCCCCCTCTCTCTCTCTCTCTTCAGGCCCGGTCCTAGGGCAAGGCGAACGAGGCAACAGCCTTGGGCCCCGCGCTTCTCCGCAATGCAATTTGTTTGCTTGGGGCCCCGCGCTCATCGCTTGCTGCCTTGGACCCCGCATGCTGCCTTGGGCCCCGCACATCCTAGGGCCGGGACTGTGTCTCTTGTTAGTTTCTATGCTCTACTGCATTTATTTTCTTTTTTATGATTATTCAGAAGCTGCAAACCTGTACTAGCTACAACCCATGAAAGCACATCCTGTAATTGTGAACCAGCTACAAACCTTGATAGTACTTAATGTAATTCTGTACCAGCTACAACCCTTAATAGCATGTACTGCAAAGCGTTTGAGATACACCCTTTAAAGCATACTCTGCAATTTTGTACAAGCTACAACCCATGAAAGCAAATACTGTAATTGTGAACCAGCTACAGCCCTTGAAAGTACATACTGTAATTCTGTAGCTGCTGCAACCAATGAACGCAGTGCACTTCTGTACCATTACAACTCTTGAAAGTACATGTCGCAATTCTGTACCAGCTACAAACCTTAAAAAAAGTACAGTGCTGCTTAGATCGAGCAGTAGATAAGGCATATCAAAAGAAAGGTACGCAAAAGACAGAACAGAGGTACGTTTTGAATGTAAAAGCTTTATCTAATTTCATTTATTTGGTATGAGTGAAAAGTAATAACCAGGAAATGAAGATTTAATTAAGGCGCGTATGTTGTTAGTAATATCAGTTTTTTAAATGTTGCTATAAAATAGACACATAATCAAGATAGGATCACAGGGGTGTTATATGTGTTTTGATATGGTATGTGTTATGATACGTTATGATATGTGCTATGATATATGTTTTAATATGTTGTTATATGCATGATGATATATGTGTTATGATACGTTATTATATGTTATGATATGTGTTATGATACGTTATAATATGTGTTATGATATTATGTAGTATGTGTTCTGATATATTATGTGTTATGATATCTGTCATGATAAATGTAACGTAAAAACAGTCAAGGTTGTTGGTATTACAGGAGATGCACCGTAGCTGCTATTGTACGTATTACAGGGTACATTACAGCGGAATACAGCAGTTGTTTGTATGTTCAAGAGTCTTTCTATGGATCTGTGTCCTAGAAAAAAGTATTTCATACCCTAACTTCAAATATGGAACTAAATTTAAAAAGATTGATTATGTTAGCCTTTTCAGTAGAATGGACTGACTAACAATGACACTGATTTCGATGATATTATACTATGTAGTTGTCGGAGGTGGATGGGGTGGGTGGGTGAGCAACACAGTAGTAAGCATACTCTTTGAATGTAATGACTAGCCCAGAGCGCCATTAGTACAGTTTAATACTCTACCCTCATGAAAGTAAAATGTAACATTTTTCTCGGTAGGAAATATCTCTGCCTTTAGATTCAGTCATGAGGTCGAGTTTGGTTCATCTCCAATCGTTTATATTCAGTAACGCCCGTGCCAGTTGAATTTGTCTGTATCACGTAATTCAAATGATACATTTGTGGTTTTCTCCGTGGTAAAAAGTATGCTTTACAATTGTTTGTAGAAGCAAGCAGAATTAGAAAGTCTTGGGATTGCAATCGAACTCCCAAAGGCTTGTTTAAACATGTTTTAATTTATAGTTCTATATTTCAGGGACTGGGTTTTAGGTGAAATGTGGAACTGTTACCTGGCAAATTCATGATTTGGTTGAAGACTATGGAATGTGTTCAAACAGCTAATAAAGAAGTATCGTCTCCTGAATGAAATATATTTTAAGACAAGACATTAGGGACTTCATTCTTGAATGGATCCAAGTGGTGTATACACGAAGTAGTTCTCTTTCTGAAATAGGTTGTCAGAGTGATCCGATGTATACGAATCAGATAGATGCTTAAGTGTTGTCCTGCCGATACGTTTAAATCGGAAAGATATTGTGTTGTGCAAACCGAAGCCTAATTATGTTTCTTACAAGCTGCTGAATACAGCTTTTGCGACTCTATGGTCTTCAACTAAGTAACAGAAAAAAGGCAAACCAAAAAGTTTAGTAAATTCAACAAATAATTTCTTTCCATAAAATACAAAGCGAAAATTTAAATGGAACTTATAGTGTTGTGAATTCAATCCCAAATAATCATAAAAGTTCTATTACAAGTCCAGAATTATAGAGTGTTCCTAATAAATTCCAGTAGTGTTCCGAATGAATTCCAATCTTGAATGTGCTGATGCACCAATAGCGTTGAATGTACCGATGTACCAATAGTCTTGCTGTATCACAATTTTATAATCTAGAATGTCTTTGAATGCGTTCTCAATAATTCCAAAGAAATGAATTAGACCAAAAGTTGATGAACACTTTGTAGTTCAAATGAATAATTTAAATTAATAATTCCTCTCAAATTATAAATGAACACAACTAAAAGTGATTCCACTAAACTATCATTAAAATAGGAATGAATAATATTGTTTATCAGAACCTTATATAAAATTCTGAGACACAATACGATGACCAGGATGTTGGTCATAAGTTCGCTTCCAGAACTTTCTAAGGTCAAAAGGGAATGTCAGCATATTTACAAATATTATCTTAAAAGTACAACACACAACCATGGACAAAACTATCTATCTATTTGTTTATGTTACGTGTAGGCTTGTACAATAATAAAAAGAGAAAAGACATGAGGTCAACAAGCTTTGTATATTTTAACAAAATAATTTATTTCCCTTGAAAAAATGTAAATATTGGAAATAGGACTTACGGTTTGTGAATATAATCCAAAATTTAATCCTAAGAATGAAAAATACAAGTCCTATCACTAAATAGTTATAATAGAATCCAGGTTCGAATCTTGACGACGTTCCAATATGGAAGACGATGACGTCAGATGTGGTCGTTGTACAAATGGCAACAATTCCTCAGTTGAATCACAGTTATGTTTCCGAATAATTCCAGAATAAATTTCCACTGAATTTCTTTCTCCCAGAATTTTATTAAATTCACTCGTTTGGTTTTCTGGAGAATAAATTATTAAATTCCAAAAACAAATGAACAAAAACAATCTGGTTTCAACAATAGAAACCTTTCGAACCTTCAAGGTTTTAAAAATACAACTGACTGAAAAGTTCTCGGGAAGGGTATTAAATCCAACTGAAATATCATCCCGTTCTCGCGTGATAGGTCACGTGATCTCTTAACACTTGAACAACGCAATAGAAAATATGAAATTTGTCACGTAGCAAGAACAGCCCTATCCAGATTCTCACTCTGAAATAAATTTAAAAATAAAACATTGTTTATTCAGACTACACGTAGACCGAAATGACCTTGGCAATAGCCAATCGTTTTCGCGTAGTGTTTATACTACTGCGCACCAGGGTGAACTAAAAATAACGCTAATGGAACATCTTTTACGTGTTAGATAAATAGAATTACTGAAAGAAAATATCGAATCCCGTGAAAATAAGCATTACAATAAAATGTAATGAAACAAAAATAAAATAAAATTTTTTTTTAAAACTCACACACAAGCAATTTAATTACATATACGTAACAGTTTACAAATGACCATTAGCTTAAACTACAACGTACAATCATAAATAAATGTTGAGCACACCATGCAGATATACATAATACAACAAGAACTTTGTCTCTACAAAACATATATGTCCACCCCCCGCCGTAAAGAATACTAATGGAAAATGGGATGAATAGAGACGCACTTAAACAGATTTTGTTGAACAGACACACACACGCA
>JAECUM010082746.1:0-10000 GCA_016617855.1 Megalonaias nervosa | reverse complement strand
TGAATTCTATTGGTATTTCAAATACATTTCGATATTGAATATGTTGATGTGCCTGTAGTCTCGAACGTGCTAATGTCAAAATGGCCTGAACGGTGATGATGTGTCAACAGTCTTTTGAAGTAGCACAAAAATATTATTGAGGTCCTTATTATTACAGTGCATAATCATTTGAATAAATATTTCCACCCGAATTAAAAACTGAACTCAACAATAAGACTGATTCCATTTCAGATGTTAAGGCAAAACTGACTAATACTTAGGTAACAAGATTACATACCCCTCTACTTCCCCTATGTCGCAATTACCATTTTCTGAAAATACTGTGACAACTTAATGAGATATTTCCATTCAGGAAGTTTCTAAGGTCAGAGTCAAGACTGTATCTGAACTCAAATTGAAGTAAACACGTATACTAGCAATAATGATCTGAATATTTAATCCAGAATGATACAGAAATATTAGCTATTTTTATGTTATTTAGAAAATAAACATCACTGGTCAGGTACACCATTAACTTGATTTTAAACAAAAGCTAAAATACATACATAACAATAATTCTGAAGAAAAGCCAATAAATACGACAAATTAAATATACATACACTTCCCATCATAAAGAAACAGAAAGGTTTATACGATAAAGCTCCCTTTTAAAACTATACACTCTTCAAAGTGTTCCAAAGCAAATGCCAAAGCCATACATTCTCAATTGATCGTGGAATAATTTATCTCGTGCTTATTTAATGTTTTAGAAAAAAAGCACACTGGATTATCTAATCCATTTTTTAAATGATTCACTGAAATCTAGAGCTGAAAGAACTTGTGCACTCTTATGTATGGTCTTTAACTGTTCAAAAACCTCCTGACATTTTTCAGACCAATGAAACTTGGTTTCTTATTCAACAAATCGTTCAGGGGTTCAGCAACTATGGAAAAATTCGATGCAAAATTCCGAAAATATCCAGCCATACCGAAATATAGGCATTGGAAATTTAGAGACAGCATTGACCCTAACTTCTCTAGGTTTAACTTGATTGTGTCCCGTGATATGTCCTAAAAAGATAACACAAACTCGACAAAACTTACTATTGCCTAACTTAATTGACAAATTTGCATCACTCAGCCTATCAAAGAATTTACGAATGGCTTCCAAATAATCCTGCCAGGTGTCGTTGTAAATGATGATGTCATCGATGTAAGCGTCACATTTTTTTAGACCAGATGTAATCATGTTCATTAAACGTTGGAAAGTACAAGGCGAATATTTTATCCCAAACGGTTTCACTTTATTTTGATACAGTTGGAAATTCCTTTGCCCTTTCCGTGATTGGAATTTGCCAGAATCCTTTCAAAAGGTCCAACTTGGTGACATATTTTGTATTTTCAATTTTGTCAATGCAGTCATCGAATCTTGACTATAGAAATGAATCTGTTTTGGTAACTCTGTTCACTTTTCTATAGGTGGTACACGTGCGGAAAGTATTATCTCGTTTCGACACTAGAATAAATGGTGTACTCCAGTCACATTTACTTAGAACTATGAAATAATTCTCCAGCAAATACTGCATTTATTTTTTTCAAGCTTTCCTGCTTGAGAGGATTTATACTGTAAGGATACTGTGTTACAGTTGTAGAATCTACAAATTCAGCATCATGGTAGATTTTGTAAGTTCGGGTTTGGAATTTCTGAAACAAGCGCTCAAATTTACATATTAGCTGATTTAATTCGTTTTTTTTTTTTTTGTGTTTTTTTTTCCTTGAAACGGAGATGTAACGTTTCTGGTCCAGATTCTTTAATATTTCCCAATTTCGAAGATTTATTACACAACGTCACTATAATCCGGTTGCGCATCAACGTTGAAATCATCCATGTGTGGGTCAAGGTACAACTAAACTGACTGGAATGATTAAGAGGGCTATCTCTATCAACATATTCCTTCAGCATATTTATATCGCAGAGCTGTTTCTCTTTCTGTATCCATGGAATGTTGATGATATAATGTAAATTACTTAGTTTTTGTTAACTGTATAGGGACCATAATACATAGCCAGAAGAGGACTTTAAAGTAAAGGCAAGAGAGCCAAAACATTATCACCAGGCTGAAAAGTTTGTTCCTTTGTAATTTTGTCATACCTTTATTTTTATTTTTGATTGAGTAGAGTGAAGATTGTTTCTGACTATTGCACATGCCTTTTGGCAGAATATTTTTAACACCAGAGACATAATCAAGACGACTAATCACTGAATCCTCTTTGGAAAGAGGTTTCTCTTTGAACAACATCAATGTTCCACGAACAATAGGGCCAAACTAGTTGAAAAGGACAAAATCCTAGAGACACTTGAATTGACTTCTTAACAGCAGACAACAACAATTTGTTTGGTATCAAATCAATATGACCAAATAATATTCTTCAAAGTTTGATGAAATCTTCCCCCGACTTTCAGGGTGATATGCAGAGGACTGAAACTGTTGGATACCTACGTCACGCATAGTTTGTTTGGAAGACCCCTGACAGGAAATTAGAACCTTGATCAGACTGGACGGAATTGGGAAGGCCAAAATGTGTAAAGACTTTTATTAAGTACTTTCCTCTGGAAATCATGTCGACGCACACATTGTGGTCAACAAGTATTTGTATTGTTTGCCTGACTTGGTCTTAGCTAAGGGACCAACACAGTCTACCATTATTCTGCTAAATGTTTTTTCACATGCAGGAATAATTTGTACATGAGTCTTATGTTTCTTATGACTGGGTTTTCATACCATTTAACATGTGACAAGATCTATAGTATTCGGAAACATCAATTGCAATTTGCGGCCAATAAAAATTATTAAGTTCTTGTAAATATTCTTATTGACTCCTAAATGACCAGCCAAAGGAGTTTTGTGGGCTAAATTAAGAATGTCCTGTCTATACGACTTAGGAAAAACAATTTTATAGATCAATGATCTCTCGTCACTAGCGGGAACCTGAGGTAGTCTCCGTTTTCCTGTAAGGACCCAATTTTCACAAGAAAGCAAGTCGGTACTTCAGCAGAATCAGTTTCGCTAATAACCCTCTGAAACAAACTGGAGATCTCGGGATCTTTTACCTGTTCTACGATACGTGATCATCGTTTGTCACCCTGATTAGAAACCAGTGGTAACAACAGGATCAGTGATCAATACCTTTTGATTGGTCCACACCAGGAGCAAAAGTGACATCATCAAAAGCCTAACCAATAAATGTGTCAGCCAAAATAAATAATTTCCTGATCAACTTCATTCGCAAGAGTCCTTTTGCCATTGCTCTAATAATTGCACAAGCAGGGTAAAAATCAAGGGCTTCATTATCGATAGAATCAACGTTTCGATTCAAACAACGCTTGCAGTTACAAGTGGATTAATCACAACCTTATCTCCAACTAATTCATTGCCTAGGAACAAATGAATACCCTCAATGGGCACAGAAACACAGCTCCGATAGTCACTAGTCCTGAAACTTGAAACTAAGTCCGATGACAAATTAACATTATGGAGTGGATTTTGAATACACTATTCTCTGGACAAGAACACGTTCAGAAGAATACACTTCTTAGACAAGGGCAATGTGCCTGACAATACAATACTCCGAGAAGCTCACGTGTCCCTTAATAGTTTAATATGGATAGGATTGGCAGGATCACCAATACGTAATAAAGAACCTTACGAAATGAATGGTCCGTAATTCTCCATAATGAACTCAGACTTAGGTTTGTCTGACCCAAAAATGTAAGAATCTGCTGACAAATGAAACTTTATGAGTCAAGGAATAATCATCAGCTGTAGAAGCAGTGTTTTCCAAAGTATCTACATGGCATTAATCAAAGTAAATCTTGACGCTACTGTGGACGCAGTTCGTGAGCTCTTCGACTAAAATGAGTTGTCTAAGTTTTTCATAATCTTTATCAGTAGTTTCAGATGTATACCGTCTGTCAAATAGTTTTTCCTTTTCCCTAGCAAACACATTATGTGTTTCGCTGTTTCCTTTCTTGCGATTCTGAAACTTCTGTCGATATGCCTCAGGCACCAACTCATCGCCCGTCAAGATACATTCCTTGACCAAATCATAATCAGCACATGATTCTACTGACGGTGAAGTATAAACTTCACGAGCTTTGCCAATAAATACAGTCTTTGGTAGCAAAGTCCAAGACTTTCATGACCATTTCAAATATAAAGCAATTTGTTTCAAAATGCGGAAAATATTTATCTCCATCTTTTCTTTAAAAAGCGTACTAACCTAATATTTTTGGTAAACTTAAAAACTGAATTTTCGTGAGGAGAGTGCTTTCTGCTTTACTGCTATAATTCCTTTAACTTCAATAGCATTTCCATCTCTCTTTCTTCTTTTTATATTTGCAATTTAATTTACATCTCTCTTTCTTTTATTGCATTTGGATCTTCATTTGCATTTGCCGTTCTTCCCTTTCTTCTTTTTGAATTCGTATTTGCATTGGCCGGTCTTCCCTTTCTCTCTCTTCTCTTTCCGAGTTTCTCTTTCTTTTTCTTCGCTTTGTTTTTGAAATTTCATTTGCATCTCTCTTTCTTATTTTTGAAGCTGACGTTTTCTTAAGTTCTATATCAGATTGGGTTTTCTTAATTTCAGTTCTTTTAATCTCATATCAGAGCTAGGCAGAGAATTACTAATTAATTTAAAAATGCCCTTTCCCAACAAATACTTGATCATAATATTTTTAATTTCCTGGTTTAACAAAGACGATTTCACGTCTGAAAGATAATAGCGGTTGGCAAGCTCCAGCAACTCATCTTTACTTAAACACTCCAACCCTTCCTGGGTAGATTGGATATAAAACTCTCCACCCTAAATGACATTGTGAAAGATTGTTGGTTTCAGTATGAAAAATCAAAAGGACAGGGACACAGAAATTTCTGAAAAAAAATGAATTAAATTTCAAAAGAATTTTAATTTCTCTTAAATTCGTATCACCCAAGTTCTGTTAGGAACCTATGGCAATAAACCAAGTAACAGAACGAAGCAAACCCAACATATTTTGTAAAACATAAAGAATAATTTAATTATCAGTTATAAAATGAAAATGTAAGATGAATGTACAATAGTATGAGTTTAATCCAAAATGGTTCTAAAAGTTATATTCATGTCTAAAAGAATCGAATGTTTCGAATGAATTTCAGATCCTCGAATGTGCTGGTCTGCCAATAGTCCTGATGAATCGAAATAGCATTGTCCTGAACGCCTTTGAATAATTCACAATTGTCACGGAATAGTATTTTAGTCCAATGATTACTTTGTAGTTCCAGTGAATAATCTAATGTTTCTTCTCAAATAATATCTAAGCACCACATTAAATACGTTTGAAGACTGATGTTACAACAAGAAAATAAGAATTAAGATACACAAGCATAAAGGGTGAAAACGCATTTTCTACTACAAGCTACGTGCCTTTTCGCAAATATCTCGCATCGTAAAAGACACCACCTGATCTAATTTAATTAATGGGAAATAACTTAATTCTTCTAAGAACCCACATAGCCAATGAGAAATTACCCCAAAGTTTTCAACAGGTATTATTATTATTATTTTTATTATTATTATTATTATTATTATTATTATTATTAACAATTGTAAACACCTTAAAATAGAACTTAATACCATTGTACCAAATTTAGCTATCTGTTATCTTGACTATAGATAATTATTACAACTTACAGTTAAGAACACAAATTACATATAATGTAGACAAAATCATGTACGAAGAGTTGCAAAAAAAAAATACAGAAAAACATAGCACTGTATTAAATTGCCAGGATGCATTACAGTATTAAAGTGCTAAGAGTAATCCCGTATTAAGTTGCTAAGAGTCTTTACTGTGTTAAATTGCTGAGAGTAATCCTGTATTTAATTGCTGATAGTCTTTGCTGTTGTTACGTGACTAGGCTCGTACAAAGTAACAAAGAAAAGAGTGAAGCCAACAACCTTTGTAAATTTAACAAAATAATTTATTTTTCTAGAAAACAAGGTAAAAATATGAAAAAGGACTTACGGTTTGTGAATCTATTCCAAAAATTAATCCTAGAATTTAAAAATATAAGTCCTATCACTAAGCAGTTCTAACTGAATCCAAGTTCGAATCTCGATGAAGTTCCAAGATGGAAGGCGATGATGTCCTCTATAACCAGTTTGTGTTGATGTGTCAACAGTTCCTTGTTGAGTCACCAAGAATATAATTCCGGCTTTAGAATTCGAATACTTTCGTAAATGACGTTGTCCAAGAATTTCGATGAAGAAGAGTATTTTCCAGGGTGAATAAATTATTTTAGATAAAAAAAAAAAACAACAATTTAAATGGCAACAACAGAAATACCTTTCAGCCTCAAGGTATTATTTACAACTGACTCAGAAACACTCAGATTAAGAATTAAACCTAACTAAAAAACGCTATTTCAGACCTGTGTGATGGGTCACGTGGTCACTCACTACAAGTCAATTATCACATAGGCTAATATAGCCTTATCTAAGAATCTGATTCCTACACTGGAAATGAATTTAAAATAAAACGTTTATTCAGACTAGCAAGTAGGCGAAGCATGACCTTGATTACAACCAATGATTTTCACACAGTGTTTACAAAATCGGAATCAAGATCAAGAACTAGGTGAGCTAAAAATACAATGTAGCAATCATTTTGCGATCTAATCAGGCTAAAAGAACTGAACTGAATTTTTCTAGAAAAATGTCAAATCCAGTGAATAAAGTTATTACAATAACATGTAATGAAATAAAAATAAAATAAAAGAGAATTTAAAATTAACACACAAATAATTTATTTGCATATACGTAACACTTCCCCCATAAAGAAAAAGAAAGATTTATATAATAAAGCTTTCTTTTTACCATAAAAAAAGATTTTAAAAAATTACATAACAAGAACTCTTATGAATTATACAAAGTGTACATGAAATAATATTTCTATACACGGGAAAGTGCATCTTCAATTAAATTGTCTTTTCCCTTGATGTGCCTGATGTCAAGATTATATTCTTGTAAAAACAAACTCTACCTTAATAATCTTTGATTTTTATTTTTTATCTTGTCGATGAAAGTAATGGGGTTGTGATCACTAAACACAACAACCGGAGAACGAGCTGAGCTAATGTAAACTTCAAAATGATGTAGTACCATTATTAAAGCCTAACATTCCTTCTCGATTGTTGAGTAATTTCTTTGGTGCTTATTTAATTTCTTCAAAAAATAGCACACTGGATGATCAACACCATTTCTATCTTCTTGAATCAATACTGCTCCAACCCCAACATCACTCGCATCAACAGATAGTTTAAAAGATTGACTGAAATTTGGAGCTGTAAGAACCTGTGCACTTTTAAGTATGGCTTTTAACCTATCAAAAGTCTCCTGACATTTTTCAGTCCAAAACAAACTTGTTTTTCTTGCCCAACAAGTTTGTCAGGGGTTCAGCAATATTAGAACAATTGGAACAAAATTTCCGATAGTATCCAGCCATACCCAAAAATCGCATTAGTTGCTTTTTACTGACAGGCACAGGGAATTCAGAGATAGCCTTGACCTTAGCGTCTATAAGTTTAACTTGACCATGTCCCACAAAATGTTCTAGACATGTCACACAAGCACGGCAGAACTCACTTTTAGATAAATTGATTGTCAAATTAGCATCAGTGAGTCTTTCAAAGAATTTCAGAATCGTGGCTAGATGTCCTTTCCAGGTGTCGTTGTAGATGATGACATCATCAATATAAGCATCACAATTATCTAGACCGGAAGTAATCATATTCATCAAGCGTTGAAACGTACTTGGAGAACCCTTCATCAAAAATGGCATTACTTTATATTGATAGAGTCCATCTGGAGTCACAAACGCCGAAATTTCTTTCGTTCTTTCCGTAAGTGGAATTTGCCAAAATCCTTTCAGAAGGTCAAATTTGGTGACGTACTTGGCATTTCCAATTTTATCAATACAATCATCGATCCTTGGTAACGGAAATGAATCTGTTTTTGTCACGCTGTTCACCTTCCTATAATCAGTGCACATACGGAAAGTTTTATCGGTTTCGGAACAAGTATACATGGTGAACTCCAATCACTTTTACTGGGCTCTATGAAATCGTTCTCCAGCAAATACTGAATTTCCTTTTTCAAGTATTCCTGTTTGAGAGGGTTCATCCTGTATGGGTGTTGTTTCACAGGTTTTAAATCTACAATTTCAACGTCATGAAAAATTTTGTTTGTCCTCGTAGGATTATCCTTAAACAAGTGCTCATATTCGAATAATAACTGTTTAAGTTCATTTCTTTCTTGTTGTTGCAATTGTAAAAGTTTCTGGTCTAGATCTTTCACAATTTCCGAATTCCTAAGATTTGTTGCTCCAAGATCAACGGTGTCCAATTGAATATCTTCACTTAAATCCTCAGTGAGTGGGACAGGTACAACTAAATTAATTGTATAATTTACTTGGCTATCTCTTTCAATATACTAGTACTCCATTAATTTATTTAGACCAGAGTACTATAATTATAATTTAACTCATTCATTGTCTTCGTTACTTTGTAAGGGCCGTAAAATCTAATTTGAAGAAAATTTTGAAGAATGAGCAAGAGAGAATGAACTCTATTACAAAACTGAAATGTTCTCTCAAGTAAAGTTTTGTGAAACCATAGTTTCACTTTTGACTGCGGGGTGCCAAATTCAAGCATAACATGCTGGACAAGTCCAGACATGAAATTTGACCTTTGACCTGATTTAACAAATGTGGGAAGGCCAAATTTAGTAAAACACTTTATGAAAGTTTTTATTATAGTATTCCTCAAAGGAATTGCCCCTGGGAATTTTTTTGACGCACACATTATGGTCAACAAATATTGGTTGCCTGACTTGGTCTTAAGTAAGGGACCAACACAATCTACCATAATTCTGCTAAATGGTTCGTCAAATGCAGGAATAGGTTGCAGATGAGCCTTAGGTATCTTCTGATTGGGTTTTCCTATCATTTGACAAGTATGACAAGATCAACAAAATTTACAAACATCACTTTGATTTTTGGCCAATAAAAGTGAGTCATGATCTTGTTATAAGTTTTATTTATCCCTAGATGATAAGCCAGAGGAGTTTCATGGGCCAAACTAACTACAACAGGAACTTTATGAGTTAATGAATACTCATCGGCAGCAAGAGCAGCATTTTCAAAGGTTTCAATCTAACGCTCTTCAGAATGATTCTTAATGTCATTAGGAACACAGTTTTTGAACTCTTCAAGTAACACAAGTTGTTCAAGACTTTCATAATCATGTTCAACTTTCTTGGCTAAGCACCATCTCTTAAATAACTGTTCTTTTTCTCTAGCAAATTCAACATAAGTTTGTCCAGATTCCTTTTTATAGTTTCTGAATTTTTGCCGATAAGCCTCAGGGACTAACGCATAACCCCTTAAGATGCACTCCTTAACCAAATCATAATCAGAACTCTGTTGTACTGACAGGGATGCATAGATATTTCGGGCTTTGCCGAAAAGTACACATTGCAATAATTGAGTTCAATGCTCCCTTGGCCATTTCAAATTTTCAGCAACTTTTTCAAAATAGATAAAATATTTTTCTACTTCCTTTTCACTAAAAAGGGGAACTAACCTGATATTTTTTTGTAATGTCAAAACTTGAATCTGTATGTGAAATGGAATCGTGCTTGCCATTTGCCAGCTCAAATTCTTTCATTCTATGTTGAAATTCCCTTTCATCCTTCTCTCTTTGTAATAGTAACTGTTTATCTTTCTCCCTCTCCTGTCTCTCTCTCTCTCCTCTTTCTCAAATTGTAATTGTTTATCTTTCTCCCTCTCCTGTCTCTCCTTCTCCTCTTTCTCAAATTGTAATTGTTTATCTTTCTCCCTCTCCTGTCTCTCCTTCTCCTCTTTCTCAAATTGTAATTGTTTATCTTTCTCCCTCTCCTGTCTCTCTTTCTCCTCTTTCTCAAA
>JAECUM010082734.1:0-16652 GCA_016617855.1 Megalonaias nervosa | reverse complement strand
CAAAATTTTCTTATATCATGTATCTGAGGCTATTGCAGGAATAATAATGATGATCCAGGCAAAAGTAAAGGGATATAGAGCATTCACAACATCTTATCGGAACCTGGGTTTCAATTTATTAGGGTTAATAAAAATGTTCCCAATCAAATCCTCGTTAGAAACAATCTGTAAAGAAAGACCTCATGATCCGTTTATGGAGACATGAGAATCATCAATTGCAAACTCAACAAAAGCTCACACATATCGAATTTATAAAACGGAATACATTGGGACATTATTTGTTAAAAAATGTATAAAACATATAAGGCAAATATAATAAACGTTCCAAAATGTGATCATTGTTTAACTTTAGAGAAGAGAAGATGGAATAGTGTGCCTGGACGTGACAGATTGAGCAATCCTTTGCATGCAAAACTGCGTGGGTGATGAATTCATTATCTCAGTGGATGGATATATTTTTAATTTTCATTTCCAGTGTCCATTTTCAATTTTAGGATGGCAATATTGCTTTGGATACAATTTTTTGTGTTAAACCAAAGAATGACAGAGAAAACCTAAACTTTTCTGCTTGAGATTGATAACGGCAAAACTAACTGTACACATTAAGCGGTTTGGAGAGAAAGAAAATTATGCATCGTACATAGAATGTTTGTACTTGCTAAGAAAAAAGCATTTATGTCCATTTTTACAGATACAGAGGGTATTAGTGCTTACGCACACTGTATGCATACAGATACTTGTTGTTTCAGTTTAAGTTTTTTTTGTGTGTGAAAAACATAGACGCCCATCCAAGAACCGATTAGATCTCATGGGATTTCTCAAACGATTTTGAAGTTAGGGTATTTTTCTTTCGCATTGGAAAAATAAATTGAAAAAACGAACGCCTGAGATATAACGAATGTCTAAGAAAGAAGACGTGTATGATATTAAAACATCCCCGATCGAAGAACACGTACAGTGGGTAAACTTCGACTTCTAGAAGTAAATGTTCATTGTAAAGGATATTCTCCAAGTTTCAATTCTTGGATTACTGCCTCACATGTCATCGACTATGAAAAGAAGAAGTTACAAACGCGGCTACATCTCCTTCTCAGACAACAATAGCATCCACTGTGTGTGTGGTGTGGAGAACGTGCCGCTTAAAATCAAATCTTTATTTTCTGCCATTTCTTTTTCGAGTACTATTTTACTTGAGCTGCCATTGGAAATTTGGGTTTGCAACAAGGAGATAAACAACTGTGGACTATTGTACTTAGTAGTTTTATCGGTTATCTTCTTACTAGTCCTTGGTTGAAATATATTGACAATAACACCAACAACGGTAACTTCACCAGCGCCAGTCACAACAAGAGTTCTTCTATTTCATCGGTAGCAGTCCTTTTCTCGAATCACATTAGGAAAATCATCCTTTGACACTGAATGACTCATCGAAGATCAAAACCATCGAACCATGAATAACTTATTTTTTTTATTTAACCAGTGACAGTTTATGGATGCGTTTCACAAAAACGTATTGTGTTGTTTCACAGCCAGGTTACATCAAGTATTAAAAATGGACCACAAAGCTCATTGGAAAGTAGATTTTGGCAGAAATCATTCACCTTACTCAAGCCTGGAGCGTGGTTGGAGATCAAACCACTTTCCTCGTCTGCTATTTGGGTGCAAACACAAACATAGCACCGCAGTCAGAAGACACTCACAACAACAATTTTTGCAGCCTATGGAACTGATCGAAAGACAGAATTTGATGTATGTTTGTGTGTGTGCTCCGATTTCGTCGAGTATAAAGTCATAGGAAACGTATGTTCCGTTTCTGAGAGTAATTCCTTTCAAAGAGGATTCTGCCATGCTGCTTACGATGAAAGTGGAAACACGTATCATGTTCACCGAGAATTTGTACACATTTCATTCATCAATTATTTTGTTAACATTTCTAATTTTATAAGATCAGATTAAGTAAAAAACGTATTATAAAAATATATACGCGAAGTGAACTAAAAAATTAAAATTATGAAGGTCAGATTCTACCTGAAAATATCGACAACTTAAAAATGAACAACACACCTAGAAGTTAAACTTCATCTCAGAAAATAAATAAAATAAAAGAATTCAATTGTAGCTATAGCGACAGAAATATCAACAGTTACTATATCTATAGCATATTTGGTAAAAAGTGCCGTAGCAGGTGGCGGTGGAGTTGGAGGTGAAGAATGTCTTCAGCCTCAATCTACTATCCCAGGTGAATTATATTTTGACAAAGGCAAAAATAGTTTGAAAAATATATGGAAAATATTAGCATTTCTACAAAACAAATATGAAATTATGCATATATCGGGATATTCACAAAAATATACACATACATACGGACATACTTATATGGAGATTCATATATACACATCACCAACATAATTACAAAGATATATACCTATGTATACCCCCATAAACACATATGTTTACAATAAAATAGTTTATGATTCTATTAAATGTTTTGTACAATAGCATCTATTGTCAAATGGTTCCCATTTACACTTTCTATAAGCGCTATATTTTTCTATGATTCTATGAAATGTTTTGGAAAATAGCATGTATTGTCAAATGTTTCCCATTTACACTTTCTAAAGCGCAATATTTTTCTACACTAAATTTAAAAACAAAACTTGTTTTTGAACTGAGATAAACTTGGTAACCAGTTTCATCTAGAACGGAGGGAACACATCAGCTTTAGAATTATTTCGTTTTTAAATTTGTGAAGGATACCGTAGTTGCTAGGAATGGGGCATTATTATATGCTCATTTTTGTCTCCGTTATCTTTACATTGTCAGAATCGTGCAGTACGATACTGAACACCTTGATATACTACACGCACGTGTACGACTCGTGCGCCTAAAATACTGTATTGGATTAGGAACTATGTTGTAAACAAACCATATACATTCATGTAGTAGACACTTTAGATTTTGGTTGATTAAATTTGTTTGTGA
This sequence comes from Megalonaias nervosa, assembly GCA_016617855.1. NCBI lineage: Eukaryota > Metazoa > Mollusca > Bivalvia > Unionida > Unionidae > Megalonaias > Megalonaias nervosa. The sequence continues at coordinate 13,670 of JAECUM010082734.1, read as the reverse complement.
ATAAATTAAACAAGCTGTTTCGTCCATTTGAAAGTATGGACGATAAAGTTAACATTGTGGGCGAGTTTACTGATTCGAAAACAAAACTTTCAAACAAGCAAACGAATGAACGTGATACTCACAATGCCAACAACAAACGTGTGAAACGCAGTAATTGAAAATACCATTCTGATCATTGAAACAGTTATTTAGGAGAGATATTCGTATCTTTTCGCAAATAGAATGGTTCAGACTATAACCATCGCTCTTTAGGGTCTATAAAAATATAGAAAAGCATATTGAGGCCAACGGCTATCGCATATCTATCAGAGACGTATCATTTTACAAGTCTGTCAAAATACTAGATTCGAGAAAAAATGCAACTAAAGGTTTTAGTAGGAAACTAACAGCCTCAGAGCCAATAAGCAAAGACGACGAAAAAATATTATTTCTGCTGGCTAAATGGACTGTCACACAACAGCTGATTTGAAATTTTCCCCGTGTAACTATTTTGATACAATGTTAGGTTAGCGATAGAAGGCACATACTGTGTGATACAGGTCATAGCTGGGGTCATTCCAACAGCGACATGAAAGTGACAGGATATAAACATATGTCTTCTTTAGCTGGTAATAAGAATGGTAATAAGTATACTTACATTTATGCATCTTGAATTCTCTCAAAATATACTTTCTTAGTTCTGCAAATCCGAATGACATGTCCTGCAAAATCTGATACACATCGAAACTGTACTGGAATTTCGAGTACATTTCCAACTTAAATCTGCACTGAATTGACCCAATAATCCAGTCCATCATAATCAAAAAAGCAGAATTCAGCTGGATCAACATCAAAACGAAATTCACCCATTACAGGCCAAATGGAAAAGTGGTTGATTCACAATATGACTCTAAATTCAATTTTATGTAGACCACAACTACAATTCTTTTTGAAACTACTATCGAGCGCTCGACGAAGTTCAAAGGTCGCTGGGCGGAGCTATTTGCGCATTAATAATGTTATTGTGTATTGATGAATGTACGGTGTTACGTGTTGAATCAAAGTTCGAATCCCGATGAAGTTCCAAGATGGAAGGCGATGACGTCTTCTATATCCTGTTTTGTGTTGATGCGTCAACAGTTCCTTGTTGAATCACGAAGAAAATATTCCGGCTTTAGAATTCCGAATAATTTCCAATAAATGTCTTTGTCCAAGAATTTTGAAGAAGAAGAGCACTTGTATGTTTTCCAGAGAAATTAATTACTAATTCCGAAAACTAAAAAAACTTAACTGAAACTGATCACAACACAAAATACCTCTGAGCTCCGAAGGTATCATTTTACGACTGACTAAATCACTACAAAATATCTGTTTAACCCTTAACTAAAACGCAGTTTAGACCCAGTGATGGGTCACGTGATCGCTTAGTCCGAACAACGCAGTAAAATAATGTCAATTAGCACGTAGGCTATTTACAGGTTCGATTGTACTGAACGAATCTTACTATAAGATTCAATAATAAAAAAGTTGTTCACAAATTAGAGCTAACTCGCAAGCCAAGAATGACCTTGATTACGACCAATGATTTTCACTGTGTTTACTAATTTCTGAATCAAGGTCAGGAACTGGGTCAGCTAAAAATATAATGTAGCAACAAACTGCGTGTTTATCAGGCCAAAACAGAAAACTGAATTTTCCGAAAAAAAAGTCAAATCCAGTGAATAAAGTTATCATTACAATAACATGTAATGAAAATAAAATAAAAAAGAAATTTAAAACTAACACACAAGCTATTAAATTACATATACGTAACAACGGTTGTGTATTTTATTTATTAATACAGAATAAATTCAATTATTTTGTTTCTTGTAGTGTATTCCTTTATTATTAAGCTTTAGGTAGGAAAACAAAATGGGTATATAATAAAAAGATTACTGCATTTGCAAGGGAAATTATGAACTCGTTTTCTCGGAATACAAGAGAGAGTTATGCGCATTTTAGTTTGTGAACACCACGTTTCAACATATTGAACATGGAACTAACGACGGCAATTGATACCAGATGTAGAGTGTCCCAAATTGTGGGTAACTGGATCAACAGCGAATATATCCGAATTAAAGTATTTAAGACACGGAAGTAGATCAATAATAAAGATTACAAAAAGAATAGGTTTCAACAGGAAGCAATGTTGTACGCCACAATTTTCCGGTTTTAATGTTGCTGAGGTCTTTTCCAATACTGACACTTTTAACCCTGTTTCTTAGGTAATACTTGGACAGTAAGTGTGCCAATATTCAAAATTTATAGGGTGTTAATTTCTCCAAAAGTATTTTGTGATTATCAATATCGAAGGCATTTTTAACCTAAATAAAGGAAAACCTTGGTGATTTCGCCGGCCTTACTAGCAGATACCAATTTATCCAATAGTGTAGTCAGGGAAGTTCGACAGGATTGATTTTCTCTGAATGTAGAAGATTATATTTATTGAGATCTCGAGATACGTGGGCAGCAATATCTTGCTCAGCCAGTTTGGAAATGACGGGCAAGATAGAAATAGGTTTATATTTTGATAGGTCTTTTTTGGGTCCACCTTAAGAACAATTTTGTTTTACTTCAAATGATCAAGTTTCTAAAGAGTTGTTGAAGAGATCAGTAAGAGTATAGAAAGCGTTAATAGTTTGGCAATAGTCCCAATTGGCCCGATAGCTTCATTCATATCGAAACTGAAGAGAATACTAATGGCACTGTTAACAGACAATATATGTATAACAAATTTAACATCAGATGGTATTCATGCAAAATCAGACCAGGTGGAAACGTCATGTTAAGTAGAACTAACTTTTTCATTCAGCCGATTGCTGAAGGGTACGACAAATTCATCAACCTATTAGCCGTTTCCTGTTCTTTCCTTATTTATAGTTATTTCGCCAGGAACACAGTAAGCATTTGATCGGTTAATATCCTTGAAATTATTTCAGATGGCCTTTCTACTTGACATTTGTCCTTGAAATGTTTCCAGATGGCCTTTCTACTTGACATTTTCCGTTACCTTCAATGATTAGAGACGTTGTTCGGTGTTGCCAAATTGTATATATTCGCGTTGGTGATAAAAGTTATGCAGTCTGCTAGCTTTTTATGTAATCAGTGCAATATTATTCCGGTGTCTATTAACCCCTTGGATTTTCGTGTAGCGTATTTTATTAAATAAAGCTAAAAGTTCTACATACCAGACTTTAAAAAGCGTTTACCAGATCAAGTGAAAAAATAAAGCCTTATCATAGGCTAAAGACTGTTGAAAAAAGAACAAATTATTATCAAAATCAGTAAAAGGTCTGACTATAATGATTTCATTAGTATCTTTCTACGACTTGACGAATTGATTTAGTGACACCCACTTCTGATAATTGTCACTTACAGCTAAGTAGAGTATAATGGTTTTGGTGACTGTGCGTGAGGAGAGTAAATTTAATGAAGTAAACTGGATGCTGACTTGGGTACCCTAGCTGGTTTATTTGCAAGTTTGGTAAAGTTATGAGAGAGAATCACGTCCAACACATTTGTATGACTTTGATTAACAAGCTATACGCGATATGATACATTTAATATTGGGAGTGCAGAGAATCGCACGTTCAATTTTCAGTATCAAAAATGTAAATCCAATTAGCCAGTTTGTTAGAAGGCAGTAGAGTAAGCGAAAAATGAGAAGAAAAATGGTTTTGATTTAGGGACTGAAACCTCAGGCCATATAGATACGATAATATCACTTTTACAGTCTAATTTGTGTTTGCACTTTGCATGACTGAAAATTTAAACAACAATCACACTTCCAGCTCGGTGTTATTCTGTCGTTTCTGTCCAAACTGTAACCTTGATAGTAATTAAAGAATCAGAAACAGATTATTATATATAACATAGAGATTTACAATAAGAAAACTCCAAACATTAAGACCTCAGAGAGAATCGTTAGGCGTAGCTTTATCGGCAACAACCAAATCTAAAGACATTGCATTAGAACGTTTGGTGAACAGGGCGATGAAAATTGCTTTACGGATGAGACACAGTGCTCATTGTAATTAGTAGAGGAAGTAATACAGTCGGTACATTCTGAAAGGTAGCAGTCCGAAAAAAATACATTATGATAGAAAAGAGTTACCGGGTATGGTTACTTCCATGACATCCAGACTTATGCTCCTAATGAAAGCAATCCCTGTTGTTGTGATTCAGCTTATGGATTTGTGATTATTTTGTAAAGAGCACTGTCTGTTGTTGACAGTTTAATGGCCAACATAAAAGCGATATTTTAACAAGTGTATATTGCACATGCTATGTAGATGTCTGGATTAAAGTCTACATTAGAGTCATGTAAATGAATAAGACTAGGTTTAAAAAGCCAGCCTGAACGAAATGTAAAGGAGACTTGATACACTGTACGGTCGCGAACGTAGGTGATTGCACCATGCCAGAAACTTTACCGTTCTCGGCTCCGTGTCGGTTAAATGATAAGCCACGTTTTATGCATCATTCTTAAAAGCATGGATGTTCCACTGTCACAAAGATGCATTGAATCCATGTTTATGGGAAACAGGCATTGGGATATCTGAAAAGTTAGCTAAAATGACTCTCTCTCTCTCTCTCTCTCTCTCTCTCTCTCTCTCTCTCTCTCGTTTTGAACAACCGCAGACGTATAACTATGCCTAGCTCAGGAACCCTGGATTTACCCTTTGCCAAAAATGCATATTGAGAATCGTTGTATATTTCAATTTGCAAATTACAAACATCAATTATAATGTTGGCCCAAAGCGGTTTATTGCAGACGATTGTTAACAAAATAAGCAATGGAACGTTGATGGTTATTTCCAGGAAGAATCAGCTGGGTAAGAAATGTTACAGGTTTTCTGGCTCCTGGTTGTTTAGTGGGTTCTAATCAACGTGAAGTTGCGTTTAATTTTAATATTCTTACATGGAGTGCCACATGTATTATATCGAGTGTCTTTGATCTTATTCACTTACTATTGACTCAGCAAACATATTTTAGCGGTATTTCCTAGCCAGGTCCTTGTTCAGATGCTAACTATATGTCATGTCTACTATTATTGTTGAAGAGGATACAGTTTGGCCATTGCGCAGGATTCGTGGAAAAAGGGTATGACTATTTTATGGCATGTAAAGTACAATAATGATATTGCTCTTTAGGAAATTGACGATGATTACTAGGTTGATATTAGATCAAGTCTAGATTATAATATGTTGGTCCGTTTTATTCGAGTCTATTTAACATGTCACGGAATCACTATTGAATTATACTCAAGGTAGATTGATAAACTGCATGGAATATACAATAGTTGTGCAGAGAAATGGTTTCGTTATTATTATGGCTGATTTTAACTCCAGTCCTGGTATGTATTTTGACTGACGTAAGCAATAATTCGCTGCGTTCCCTTTCCTTTCGTAGCGATTTAATTTCTTTCAGCCATGCCGACTTTTGTAAAGGTCCTAGCTATTCATGTTTCCTATTCGCGTATGAGAATGTCTTCAAGTCAGTAATCGATATCTTCAAAAAAGCTGTAAGTATTGCTCTAAATGGTTCTAACCGCTGACCTTTAGTTTGGTTGAATTTGAATTTTATGAGTAATCGAAACTTCAATCGTTATGGGGGGGGGAGGGGAGTTGACTCCCGGATACACGTATGGGAATTACATATTGACATCGAGATTATAAAGTCTTTTTTTCCCAAAGAACGGGCAGCAGATATATTTACTAAACAGCAAACACGTTGATGCATCATTTATTGCAAGGATAAGGTCCCTGTTTCAAGATTCAAACCTTTCTCTCAAGCCCTTCTGAAATTATTAATTAAACGATTTACACAAAACCATGGTCAAAAGGCAAGAGCGGATACAGCAATACAAAACTAATTGTCAAAAAAATATATTGTTTATTTGTTATAAAGATACACACACTATCTTCTTAATTACATATCTATAACACCATAGCAAGAATTACTGACTTTAAGGTACGGCAATGCTGATTAAAACTAACATACGCTGGATGTTAATAATGCCCACAACCAAACAAGAATATTAAACATTCAGTTGGAAGTTTTTCTTTTTATTATAGATTCAACGTGGTCACAATCGTTGTTTACGACATACGAAACAAAGCTAGATTATGCATTTCAGAGTGCGTCTTGGTCCCCTGTATTGTTTATACCTTCAATTATCAACTGAAAGCAAACATTTAAAACAGACGCAGTGACACCAATTAATTTTGTTTTACGCTAAAATATCTTTTTTCCCAAATGTCTAAAACATTTGCTCACTAGATTAAATAAAATATTCTAAATTCTTAACACTTTCGAGCAACATTTATTCAAGTTATGGTTAATCACTTTACATGACGCAAATTCATTGTTTATGATTTAGAATATTGTGTTTTATTTGTTATCATTATCTTTGGTTTTCTTTTCTTCTGTTTTATTACTTTATTTCTAAGAAAATAACAATACTATGCATTTCGGTATATATATATACATTCGTCATTTTTGACAATCATTTGGTCCTGTTGGAAATATAAACATTTTATGAATTTCCATCAGAATTTGTTTTTGTTAGTTGGAGTTCGTATATGTGTGCAGGGGTGAGGTGGGGTGGGGGAAGTATAGCAAGGCCTGGTAGCATGTCTGAAGGTATAATTTTATCTTTCCTTTTTATATTTCATGTTAAGACTTCTTTCCGTTATAAATAGGTGTCGCGTTATGACTTTTATAATAAAACTTCAACACCGTGGTTGATCACATTAACAAAATGATATAATTATATTTTCCAGTTATTAAGATACAAAATAAGCATGCATTCTTGTCAAAGTTTAGAATCCGCTTTACTTCATCATTTTAAAATGAAATTATTACTTTGTTACGTAGCTTGTATTTTTTATATCTCATTGCCCAGGTTGTCTGCAGCATCCAAACATCACTTACTATCACGCCTGTATAGCGTCCTATTTCATCCAAACAGACCTTTCTAGACTTTCCTGAGAGACGTTACCATGATCATATTATTTTCTAATATTTTCTAATCAATTAAAACGTCTACAATTTTACAGACGGATGGAGATGAAACTGATGTGACCGCAGCAGTTGCAGTGTAAACTAGAGGCGCGAGAGCCTTCTCAGAAGAAACTCATTTTTAATAGAAAATGAGATTATATCAAGAAGAATGCGATTCAACCAAAATAGATATAATAAATGCCACTTACAACGAACACGACAATACAATTCAAATTAAACGGCTTCTCAGTTCTGATAGCAATCATTGCTTTTTGTGCGAATAAAATACTTAACAGAATATAGATGAAGTTCATTGTCCAATTTATTTACTCGTTCATTAGCTTTCTGATATAACTCGCTTCTTCGGACCTGATTTTGAAACGAAAGCCACACTGCAGTGGTAGGATTAGCGTTGCAATCACTGGGTCTACAGTAAACTCAAGACTAGCTAATATCTGCGCTTTTAAGCGATGATTATATATTTGAGCCATTTGTTGAGTAATAAGTACATCACAGCTGAATAACATAAGATATTCAATCTAAGCTTGCAAATTGACGACTTGGAAAGGCTAGACATGGTAAACTGCTTCAAGTTTTATTTAAATAGTCTACTTGAAAAAAAGCAAAACAAAACCACCAAAAAGAAAAACAATAAGCGCTTTGACGTGTTCTTGTCACCTACTGGGACAACCCCTGCTACTCTCTGAGCTGGAAACCATTTGTGCCGGAATCCATCATAAATCTGTGTATACCATATCCATGTTGTAGAATGGATTTATTATGATGACGAATACCATATCTCATTGCGCTCAGTGTACAAAAATACTCAGATTCAATGTTTTGTGCAATTTTCTTACAAAATATAATTATAGCTTTTTTTTGTTATAAAATCTGAAAGAAGAAAGAAGCCAAAAAACGCTAATTAGCTCATTGTATTTTAATTAACCTGAGCTTTTCCGTATAGTATTGTTTTATCAGTCACAGTTTTGCACCGACGTATTTACTGAGCAAACGTTAATTGACGTCTCACGCTAACAAATGAGTTCAATTTAAGTTAAAATTAGTTAAATTAAGTTAAATTAAGCATTCTTAGGAGTGATATAATAGCAGAATTGAGAAAAAGTGTGATATCAATTTTGCAAATATATGAATATAGACCGGAACTAGGTTAAATTTGATTTTATTTAGATTTTTTAAACTATTTCTTCTTGATTTCAAACTCTCAGAAAATATGCTAACTTTTTTCCTTCTAATGAAGCAAGAAAATCTCCAGAGTAAATTTAAGTTATAATATTTTGTCAACATTCCTTTGTTTATAAGCCACAAAAAATGATACAACACTTTTGTACATAAATCACACTATAACCGAATAATATTATAGAAATAATCAGGTTTAGAACACGAAAAGTGTTTAATATCGAACACCCTTTAAGATTAAGACACCATGACAAAGTACTATTAAATACCGAGTTAGATTAAAACACCACACGAGTGTACAATCCAATACATTGTACAATTCAACACCTTGTCAGAACTAAACACCACAAGAGTGCACAGTAAAACACCTTGATAGATTAAAACACCACGAGAGTGTACAATCCAAAATTTTGATAGATTAAAACACTACTAGAATGTTCAATCCAACACTTTGTTAGATTTAAACACCACGTAGATGTAAAATACAACATCTTGTTTAATTAAAACACTTCTAAAATGTATATTCCAAGACCTTGTTAGATTAAAGTCATCCTGAAGACAATCTAAGGGCGATACTGATAGGACATATATCTAGATCACTGACTTACACGCATCTTTTGGTGACGTTTATTATATGTCTCCTTTATTTGCTAAAATCTGAGAGACTTGTATTGTCACTTAACATGGTCTTCCTTTTTCAAGTTTACTCCTTAATTTTATAACTCTAACTCGTATTCAGAGAGATGGGAATACTGACACTACCGTTGGAAGGTTTAAAGCGAACCTCTAGACTTGGAATCTTTAAAGTGAAAATACAAGGAAGAAAAGAAAGAACGTATGTTAACTTCCCGTTCAAAATTGAATTTAAATTCAGATTACTGCCATAAATATCACACATACTTAATACCGTCAAAGACCAAAGAAACGTAAAGTAGGATAAGGAACTAAAATTAATTAAATCAATAGGCTCGTCTTTCCTGGTCGATACGCAGTTTCAGCACATATTGTATGTCCGTTTGTTACATTTCCTACCGAACATACGGAACACATAGAAACAGCCCGGTCTTGATTAAATAGCTGTCACCGATCTGGACAATAAAACCACACAAATCCAAAAAATACCTTTATCAGCTTCAATAGAGTTTGCCTGGCTGAAATGGCAGTTATCATCGTGTGCTTTATTCGAACAGGTTTTGATTAAAGCAATGTAAACTGCCATTCCTCACGTGATTTCTAATAAGAATGTGGTGTGTTAAAACAGACGTCATATATTCGCCTTTGGTGTCTGGTCAGTTCCATTATGTTCGATACCAAGACGAATTAACGGAAATTCTAATCACACAAAATAAATGACCGTCAGCAACTTGAAGATTCCGAAGTGATAAATATTTTTCAATTTCGTGCATCAGCAGTATCTGTAATTGGTGAGAATTTGCCAAGTTTTGGTGTAAACATTAACACGTTTCAATGCTTTCAACAGGGCCGTCTGCAGTAACAATAATGAAATGAAAGCGCTGATAAGAAGTGTATATTTCTTACAAAGAACACAAAAACAGAAATAAACACCCACCCCCAGTAGATATATTAAAACAAATAAATTAATCGTTTTCTTGAATTGTAGTAAATAGTGTTCAAACGTTATAACATGCCTGACGCACGAAGTGATTTGTAATCCACAGTGCGATGACGTTTTAAAGCGTACATAAGATGTTACACATTAGCCTCTAAATGAATTTCAAAAACATGATATAAAAAAGCTATGGGATCACAACCATTTCAGATTTATCGGGTTTTTTAAGGACTTGTTATTGGGAAACAGGCTGGCAAGGATACGTTTTTTATGTGCTTGCTACGGGGAAACTGGCCGGTAAGGATGTGTTAAACTTAAAGACATACCGTTTCAATTTTGTTGTGTTCTCTGGTTTCATCCATGCATATAGCCATTTTCTTAGAATCAATGTCATTGTTTCAAGATTATTGATTTAACAAGATTTTCTATAACTTAAAGAAATGAATTATTATGTGCAGTATTGTTTTACGGACCAATAACGCAAAAATTGGATATGTAGTCAAAACAAATGTTCGCAAAATGCAAAATTGAACCGCACAATACCGCAGAAAGTCCCCTCCTTCCTAAAAGATAAGTTAAGAATTGTTTCGAAAGTGAAGTCAAGCACAAGAAGACAAAAAACAAACAACTTAACATTAAAACCCCACAAAATGGTTACAAAAATAGATAAAACTTATAACCAACAAAATCCTAAAAAAATGATTAAATTTTTTTTAATCCCGCACTCCTTCAAAAACTTCTGGATATTCTCGTGGGTACGTTTCCATACTCAAATAATTTCTTCAGGCTTTTCGTTTCAAAATACTTCTGTCTCGCATGATGAAAATCGACACACTCGAAAAGAATGTGCTTCGTAGTCAGTGGGCAATGGCAGGGTACACACTCCGGTCGAGGCTCATCATTCAAGAAGTATGCATGAATTATGTATTTGTGTTTTAATAATTAGTATTAGTATGTTGAGCGTCAGAATAAAAACTTTATCAAACCAAGCAACATAGGATAAGACTACACCACGATCAAAGTAAAGATATTCAGCTCAAAGTTATTTTTAATGAATAAGGACAAATGCCAATCCCGGGGACTTACAACCTAATCTTTTTGCTTCATTTATAGAGAAAATCGAACTCTTCATCTCCGATAATTTTTCTTCAATTAAGGTCACGTTTTCTATATCTAAACATCCAGAACAATTCACACTAATACTGCTAGCTCAGTATATAGGGAAAACCTACCCCCGATGTTCTTTTCTTTACGGATTTCGAAGTTTTCAATCTGTCAGCATCAAAACTGGGTTTGATTGGGAAGTATCCATTGCGGGAATTAGATTGCAAACTAATGTTCCTAGCTGAGTTTCTTGTTTGAAAGTCGTGTGTTCATTTGAACGTTTGTAATGACACTGGGTGGCCTTGTGGTCCAAGGCATAAGCCTTTACAGATCACGTGCACATCACACCTCTGACCGCGTGAGAAATATGGATATGTGAGAAAGTAGCTTCCCGTGGGTCGGTGGTTCTTCCCGAGGTCTTCATCCACCAAATATATTAACCATGTACAGCCAGCCAATCATGTGCTGGAGTTAAGTCCCATAAGACGAAACCAAACCAAATATATTGGCCGCCACGTACAACCTATCATGTACTGAAACATGGCGTTAAGCCCCTTAAGACGAAAACAAAACTTGATCGCTTTGTAATTTTAGTATTTCAGTGTTCTATAAAGATCAAAGATGGATGAACTTTCATCTCAGATGATGCGACTCTAAGCCGCTATACGACCACATAAACTTTATTCACAGTTGTTTGGGCTCTAAGCCGCCACAAGACACCATTATCCTTGATATCTTTCAAACTTTTGCCATCTCTTTGATCAAAAGTTTTATTGTTTGATTGGATTTGTCATAGCGAAATGTAAATCCTTATGGGAAACGAAAGCATTTTATTACTGTTAAGAAGAAAATGAAATGAAATTGATTGTGCTGGCCGCAAAGGTTTGTCTTACGATCATAACATTGCATCTTCACAGAGTGTTTATTTTTGCTTTGGTTGCTTAACGACACTTTGAACACATTACTGACTATATCATGCCAAGGAAATGGGGGCCGAGTGCCTTTCCCAAGGATACACTGACACAGCCGGGCTGATAAGGAAACTGATGTTTACCAATTGAGACACCAAGTCTCCCGCTTTATATAGTGTTCACAGGGGTACATTCAAGATTTGCAATTTCGTCTTGAGTAAAAATGGCTTAAATGCCTCAACTCCAGAAGGTTAAGATTCCCGTAAGGAAGAACTACTTGCTGCTATCAGGTGTATGTGTTATGCGGTTTCAAAATTTCTATCCCACTGTCACTGGTTGGACAAAGAGACATTATTTTCTACAGATCCAAAGTTGCTCGCCATGTACCCACACCCTCTTTTTCCACACACACACACACACACACACACACACACACGTGCCAAATCATCATCAAAGTACCTCGTTCAATTATTAGATCCCAATTTCTCTTCTCCTTTCTTTCATGACTGTGTTATCTTTCAACAATCCAGTCTTTAAGGGAGGCCTTATTAAAACACTACTTTCATGGGCTATGTCATGAATTTCAGGAATCATGATCCGCGTATGGTAATGGTTCAGCAGCTGTTATATTTCCGGTATTACACTAAATTGAGTAATTTAATTAATATATATTTAAACCAAATAGTTTGCATCACTTCAATTCTGGAAGGAAGGGAACGGAAACTTTGTTTTTCTTCATTGAATAAAGTTTTCCACATTAACCTGTGTATCTAAAACAATCACGAAATTATTTTGTTACGCTTTTCTGGACTTGTTCGTTATCAAAGTCAAATTCTACGAAGGAATTCATAGACGTTTTCATTTTATCTAACTTAAAGACCCTGTTAATAGTGAATTGGGTAGGTTTTCTCCTGTTTGCAGTCGATTAGTTAGAGTTCCAAATTCTTCGTTCCACATCTCGAATAAAGATAATTTATTTTGAAAATAGCCAATATGGCATTGCTTGCTGCATTGTTTTAAAAACAACATCCTTTAGCAGGATGACTTTATAAAGGTTGGAAAATCTATCAATAATGACGCTTTCTTACCTATTTAGAGGGAAACCGCAGTGGCTCAGTGATAAGAGTGCCTGTCTCATGACCGAAGGGGTGCGAGTTCGAATCAGCCTGGGTCAGTTATCGTGCTGTGTCGTTTTAAAGGCACTGTACTCGGTATGTATGTATGTATGTATGTATGTATGCGTGTGTGTGCGTGTTTGTGTGTCCCTGTTTTCTTCTTGCAATCTCTCTATCCGGCCATATAATGATCATTTATCGCACGTATTCCATTCTCTGATTAACTCGTACACATTTTTATTCTGAACTTTCCATATAATATTTTGACTTTTAGAGTTTGTGGTATTATGTTGATATATTTTTTTACACATGTATAACAGTTTCCCGATGCCATGACCAATTATTTATTTTGTACTCTATAACGAAGTATATGGTTCCTAGGTCATCAAGAACTGACCTGAACTGAGCATGATTTGGTACTGATATCGTTCTGTATTTGCTGTACAAGTTATTCATCCTTATCGGTTGTCAATGCCTGCTGGCTGCTGAATAGGAAAATGTATCCTACAAACAGAGCACTTAACAAATTAATCCGTGTGTGCAAATGTTTGTAATGCATTCCTGTCGTGTCCAGTCTTCGTCATTCATTAAATAAAGATTCTCTGTAACTGGCAAAAGCAAGTCAATACATAAATTCCAGTTAAATACATTCAGTAATTTTGATATTTCTTGTAAAAAGATTCCAAAGTTCAGAGTTTTTTGTATATTTTGCTCAACATAAAATTTTGTGTCTTCATTATAATATTTAT
>JAECUM010082727.1:0-13861 GCA_016617855.1 Megalonaias nervosa | reverse complement strand
TTTATTTAACCCAACAAAAAAAATAAAAAATAAAAAATAAAACTAAAAATCAAAACAAAACAAAAAAAAAAGGACTAATTTCTGTTGCCCATCAGAACTGGTCTTTCCATGCCTAATATCGATGTAAATTATTTCCAATCTATGGCCCAAGGGCTAAGTACCTGCGGACAGAGGTTGATCACGGAGCCAATGTTGTTTTCACGTCTAAATTTGATTTCATGCTGAATAAGTGCACATAAGCTTATAAGATGGGGATTTCAATTTTCTTCGTTATGAAGCAGAGACACGGTCCTTGGGAGACAAGAACGATATCTGGGCAAAATCAGATAGCATGAATATCTGAGTGCATAGTGGGGGAACTCTGGTCGATAATCAAATGTAATTGTTAGATATAGTAGTCTAATAATTTTGGAAGCACAAATAACTTTTTTTCTGGATACAATTATGAAACTTTTAAATTCCCAATAAATTATTTTTATTATCTTCCTATATTCATTTGTTCAAATGCAAGAATAAGTGTACTAATGATTACAGAGAATACAATATTGCCAAATAGTCACAGGGTATAGATCGATAGATGAATGGCAGTTTAAGACAACGAGATATTGACCAAATTAATAAAACTGTGCCTTACTGTCAGATTTCAGTAACAGGATAAAAATTATATTTTTAAAATGAAGGAATTAAAGGATAAAGGCCACGATAAAAACTGAAACATATATACAGGAGAACTATGTAGGGTTTTGCGCCACTAACAATTATTATGGTCTTGTGTCTGAGAATGACTACTGGAGTTTCCGGCTAAACTGGAAATTTATATAAATTGTATTCATTCTACTCTTTCGATTATGTCGTTAAATCGACGCCAATACTCTGTATCAACAAAATAAAATAACCGAATATCTTGAAGGTGATGAATTGTATTCGTTCTACTCTTTCGATTATGTCGTTAAATGGACGCCAATACCCTGTATCAACAAAATAAAATAACCAAATATCTTGAAGGTGATGAAATGACTAAATACAAATACACACAATCCCCACCCCCCGGGTATATCAGGAAAATTAGCATTCTGAATTCGTACATACAGAAAATTATAAGATGACACTTTTTAGAAATTTGAAAACATTTTAAACAATCAGACACATATCTTTACATAAGCTCAAGATGCGCCTTGATTATTTCTGCAAGTATAGCAGTGAAAAGGGCCAGCTATTCTGTTGTCATTTTATGTAAGGTATATTCTTTGCATTACAATCAGATTTCAATCCCAGCTCAACTATATTCCTTAATACAGAAAAGGACATACAAGAAACACTAATATTTGCTCTCCCGCTTTCATATGTGCAGACACATGCACGTGTTTCAAACACAAAGACATTGTCAAAATGCATTACTAATACTGAACAACAGGTTTTCCATACGTGCAAGGCCACACAATTTAACATTAAAGCAGGGTATGGTACAACAATAACAATCAAGATGACATTGCAACGTCAATAAATTGGTCACATTAACACACAACACATTGAATGCGTTTATCACAATTCATTTATCAAGTGGGCACTATGTGTAGACATTATGTCGGGCCAGTCACGATTACAGTCTAGAAGCAACATTCAAATTTATGTAAGACTTCACTAAGTATTACGTTATGTTCATGCATTTTCCCATCAATATGGCTTCAGATAAAAAGTATTCATCAATCCCAGGGACGACTGTTCTTCATTGTCAGTTCTACGGGAATGAATATCGAGTTCAGGCAATCACTGGATTCACTGATTATTTCAATATATGTCACAAGTAAAAATATTTCAGTACAAAGGAACTTGACTGTTAATAGTTTTATAAAAATTATACCAATAGGATTACCAATTAATAAGTTCAGATACTATCAAACAAATCTATAGTCAAGAACAAATATTGATTTTTGCCATCTCTATTTTTAATGACTATGGGGATTGGAGAAATTAGATAACATTTTAAATCAAAAAATGTGATCTCTGATGATTATGCTTCTTACGCCAACTTTTCACGAATATTGCTTGATACTGATATACCCAGATTAACTAAATTATTCACAGGGAACGAGGATTCCCTAACCCAATTAGGACCAGTCAACTAAAAACCCTAAGACTAGTGAAGTTTCATACAAACAGCATAGCTTGCATATAAAAAAAGACCAACTAGACCAGTCAACTAAAACTCTAGGACTAGTGAGTGAAGTTTCATACAAGCAGAATAGCTTGTATATAATAAAAACAACAAAAGTGACGTATTCAAGCCTAATCTCCTTGCATTATCCTTCCAAGGCTAACAGGTTAAATTGGAATTGTCGCCCCTGATTCGTTTCATATGTGTGCTCTTCTTTGAGACCGACACTGATATGCTACACAGAGAGTGTCCTGAATAAGTAGATAGACAATGGTAAAAACATTGCATACTAAATTAACATGGCCAGCCACCCGACGCTCAAATTGGGTGGAAGCAAAGACAGAATTCCTGTTTTATATGGGAACAGGAGAATCTTTAGAGTGTCTGTTCCATCAGCAGCAGCCAAAAGGCGGTCTAGCAGGAGCACCCTCCATCCCTATCTACCGACTCCACCGGTGGTTCTTTAGGTTTCAACTCGACATCTACTGTTGTGTCAAGGAAAGAGTTGTATAAATATTGAATAAATGGATCCTAGTCCAACTCAACAGATGTTTAATCCTACATTTTAACATTTGATTTAGATTTTTAAATTTTTTTTTTGTTATAGTGAGCAAGCTAAGAATACATTTAAATTCTGAAAAAGTGTCAGCTGTCGGCCGATAATAGTTTGGCAAAATGAAGTTATTTTTTTGAAGTGTTTTTAGGGACACGATCGTGGTTGATAATTAATTAATGACTTCAGTGTGACTTGTACTTTAATATCCTTCAGACAATGGATCATTAATTATTGAAAGAGATACAGAATGCCTTCCAATACGCCATGTCGTCTTCAGTGTGATGTCGCGAAGACTCCAAGACGAGCCTTCATTATCTGAAATTTCTAAGATTATATTCATATCAGCTCAAGCCATTCCAATGCAAGTTATCTCAGTTTGTCCTACAGAGAAATAGTACTTTAGCTACAATACGGCAAGATTTCACGTTCTTATGCAATAAAGTGGGTATCTTGGTTTCAAATACCCACTTTTAATTTGCGAGTAGACAACCTTCGAAAATAAAAAACACATTACATGCTAACAATAAACAACTACATATTTAAGACAGTCTGAAAGCATTTAAAAGCCGACTTTTTCTTTGTGAATATATAGAAAGCGAGGAGATCATCAAAAACATGTAATGCAGTTTAGCGAACCAATGTATGTGCGTATGAGCTGGAAGAGGGCGATTATTTCAACAGGCTTGCTGTACATTTAACTCGTAAAATGAAAAGTGAAGAACAAAGTGCCACGTTTTCTTCTCAGTACTGTTTACAGAGAGGATCCAATTTGAAATAAGTGAACAGACGGATTATCAGTTAAAGTGGACAAGTAGTATACATGGACAGGAGAAGAAAAATAATACTGAATTTCTTTGTTTTTGTTAACATTATTCTTAAAAGAACGACCAACCTCAAACACATCCTGAGAATGCTGCGTGATGCTCGGTTTTATACAGAAGTTAATTTTGCATAAAATATTAATAAGAAAGATGCAGAAAAAAAAAAAAAAAAAATCTGAATTTGGCGTGCGATTTCGCTACATTGTTGAGGTGGCACTGGTCGACTTCAGGTCAAATAATAATGCAACGTGCACTCTTGTCACAGGGTTTTTAATGACTATGTTCAACAAATGAATACAATTTACTGGACCCCTCCCCAAATGAATCCAACTAAAAGCAACAAAAAAAAAAAAAAAAAAAAACAAAACAAAAAAAAACCCCAACAAAAACCCAGAAAAGAGAACAAAACACCAACCAGAAAAACATACTCAGATAAACAGCCATATACATTAACACATAACATTACAGGATAAAAAATTACTCGAAAACTGGTCAGTGAAAGCATGCATAACGTTTGATTTAATTTCATGTCTTAAACGTCGGAAATTGGTCGGGGAAGGTGACTTTAAAGTTGAGAATTTTCAAAGTGCATGTATGTATCAATCACGAGACGAGCAACCAAGTAGTTTATTTTAACCTGGTGGTAGAGCTAACGGCTGCTGTCATTTTCCTGTTAGAGGACATGCTGACCAGACTTCGTTAAGACCAACCGACCCCTGACCACTAACCTATAATTCTGAGGCAACAACTACCAAGTTGTACCAAATCAAGCAGAGAACACGCAGACCCGACCTACTGAAGTCCAACCTTTCTAGCCACTCCCCTACAATTCTGACACCACCGCTGCAAAGCTGTATCAAATCATGCGAATGACGGACCAGCTAAATTGAAGACTTGAAATGATATCATAATCATACCAAAGGGCAATTTTCAGGATTTTAACATTACTATTACCTTTTACTTTAAATACCTTTTATACAATCTGGCGGGGCTTATCTTCGTAAAACATTTAGAAACTTTATCTGAAGCTTCACGTTTAATCGGTTCGCTTAAGCCAGGATTGTTCTTAAGTGCCGACGGACCAATTTAGTTGTAGTAGAGCTGTGTCCAGGAAGCCATCCGAAACTGCATCCACAGCAAAGTCGGTGACAATACTTTATATGACTGCACTCAATGACATCAGCAGTCAGTTTGACCATGGGGTCAACATCATTTCGAGCTGCCATTGCCCTCTGGTGACGAAGACAGACGTCACTACATGACAAGCCGTTTACACACCACCACCCCCAGTCAGCAATGTTTTGAATTGTCATGAAGGTCATTTTTCGAGTTTTAATTTCGATCATTTTTTTGCACTGAATTTACCGGAAAAAAAAATGAAAACGTAGCATTAACGGTGCTAGACTTGCGGGCTAAATTCTTATATTTTCTGTTTTACGCTAACGTTTGAAAATCCCTTACAAAAGACGCAAAGACGAATTTCTGTCCGAACAAATTTGACTGAATACAACTTGTGATAATCACCACCTGGGGAAACAGTCTGAAATGGTTTATACTGCGGACAAAATGAACTTGTGGGAACAATTGCGAACATGCTTATTTATGCAGAAGCTAAAAAACAAGAGTACACCCCTTCAGAAACAAAAACAAAAAACACCTATCTCAAACTGGTATCAAAATCCTATGGAACAGTCGAAAAGAGGAGCGGAATCGGAATGCCAGAGTCAGTTCTGTGAAGAGCAGTAAATCATGCCCAAGGCCTCTGTATTTCTCTGATTCAGTAAAACTATTTTTGAAACAAAAAGGTTTTGTTCATTTAAAAACAAAACACTTTCATTTCCTCCAGCATTACTCGACATGAACAGCGGACATTTCACATAATTTGAAAAAAAAAACAAACAAAAAAACATACGAAAACAGCGGAAGAGAAAACCAAAATATTCACATTATTTTATTATGATAAATTTGCATGCAAATATAAAGGCAACAAGAAATGAAATTAACATTAGCATGCCCGATATTCATAGTCTATCTGTCAATTAACTATATTGCTTTAATGCCTTTATGATGCTCTGCATGACGGATGACACCAGATATCAATATTTACTACGTGTTAAAGTTTGCATTTCAAAAGATATTTTTTGATTAAAATTTAACAACATTCTGATCACAATAAAATTGTAAAGAGAAATAAAAACAGCGGAGGTTTGAATTTTAAATAATTAAAACCTTTTCAGCTGTAATCTTGTATGGTAAAGGCGAATCAAGATTACAGTTTGATTGTAAAAATCATAATACCAACTTTCAAAGAATCAAGTTTTTCATGAGCACCGAAATTAATTTTCAATTCAATTATGCACATAAATGTAGGCAAAAATAAATTTATTATCCAAAATTTCAACTTGTTGTGGAAGTGCTCAAGGAATATTTTCTTTCAGCCCCACAAATTACCTATTTTCTGTGCAATTAATATTTGTAACCACTACAATAATTTAACCATAACTATAAATTATTGAATGAGAAGGAAGAAGAAAGTGATAATCACTATTCTGACCCCCACTTTATTGTACAATAATACTTATATAATTTGCCTCCAAAATTAAAAGGTTTCCACCTATGTGATATCTCATTATCAACAAACTATGTTCATAATGTTCCCCCACTGTATAATGAATTTTAAAATGTTGAACATGCAATATTACCATAGAATCTCCACGGTGATGTTGCAGCCTGAAATTCACTGACACAGCCAAAGAGTGATGGCTATGTTTTGTCACTTGCTAAGCAGATTCCATAATCAATTCACCAAATATATATTTTAAATGTCATTGACCCATACTACACTGCACTTCCACACCCCAAAATGTCATTTTTCTACACTACACTGCACTTCCACACCCCAAAATGTCATTTTTCTACACTACACTGTGCTTTTACACCCCAAAAATGTAATTTTTCTACACTACACTGTGCTTTTACACCCCAAAAATGTAATTTTTCTACACTACACTGTGCTTTTACACCCCAAAACACATGCAGTTTAAATCAGATTAGGAAGTGCAACATAATTTTCCTCACAGAAGCTAATTCATGAAAGCAACTGCTTGCATTTCATCACAGTGTGAATTGCTGGTTCAAACTTCTTAAAGTACTATTTAACATGAAGAGATTTGCAGTCTTGATTCTGGACATACTGCAACATTCTCTGACGTTTGAAACTATTTTATTACCAGAAGGACTTCAATAATTAATTTACAACATAAGCAAAAGTAACATGAAGCTTTGACACTGAGGTGTAATCTGAAATTCATAAGCATATTTTTGGCAGACTTCTGTTCAGACCATGTCCACTTACTTAAAAGAGTCCTTTTACAATAAAGCCAAGTCACTGTTA
This sequence comes from Megalonaias nervosa, assembly GCA_016617855.1. NCBI lineage: Eukaryota > Metazoa > Mollusca > Bivalvia > Unionida > Unionidae > Megalonaias > Megalonaias nervosa. The sequence goes on along the minus strand of JAECUM010082727.1, from coordinate 6,935 downwards.
CACACCAAAACATTTCCTTTCACTTATTTAAACAACTAATTTCGTTTTCATACATGCAAGCTAGATATTAAGGCATTTATCTGTAACCAAGAGAAGTTAATATCTGGACATTTAGCTATTTTTACGCCACGGGAGAAACATCTAGGAATCAAAGACTCAACAGGTTTAATAGTTGGATTTGATCTGGTTTTAATTTGGTGTTCTTCAGCACAGCAACATTATTAGCTTCTCTTTCAAATGGAGAAAAGTGCCTTGCACAATGACACATCATGCTAGCCAACATAAATGGATACAATGTTGGGATTCAAACCCATACCCCTTCTATCTCAAGTCCAGCATGCTAACTAATGAGTCACCATGGCTTCTCTAACATTTGTATCTTAAATACCAGTTTTTGCCTTACTAAATTATTTCCATCTGTTCAACACAAGAGAATACCGAAGAAGCAAGTGAGATATGTCTCAGATTACTGGATAAGCAAGTGATACAAGACCCTTCCTCTTTCTTTCAGAACCTATTCAGCTTACTTTTTCTTTCTTCCGTGACAATGTACAATGGCTGATTGAAATGCCCGTTACATATTGTACACTCAATTACACACCATTACACAAAGTATTATTAACTGTATGTGACTCGTTCATCTATTTGTTAATTCCTCTCTTCTAATATTTCACTTTCTTTTATACTTTTCACTGCATTCATAACTAAATGCCACGCAGTACATCTCTGGCGATTTTGCCAATTATTCTGATGCAAATTTTAAAAGAATAATACAATATATTCATATATAAATGGAAGGAATGACATAAAAGTTAATCAATTTTATGTTTCTCATTTCATAAGGATTATTGAGGTTAATTTTCATAAAAGAAAGGCTGTAAATAATTCTTTTTAATGGAACAAAGTGAAAAAAGCCCAGGAAAAATTTCAGATAAAAAAATCATACCAATTATTAAAAAAATATTCAAAGAAGCATACCTTAAGTTATTCAACAGCTAGTGAGAGGAAACAAAATTGACATTGTATAGAAGGGTACAGTGGATGGAACAAGACAACACTCTATGCATCTCTAAAAGTAATGATGGGGTTACATAGAAACTCCAGACACCCTCTAAAACTAATAAAATAAACAATCATTATTTAAGTCATTTTATATAAATAAGCACGTGTATGTTACACACATCATCTTATTCATGGAAAAAGTGCACATAATCTGAAGCAAAATTTTAATTCAATTTTTATTTACAAAACCATTTTTAAAAAAGTGTTAATGTAATTTGTCTAGAATGGACAAAATCAATAATTTGAATATTGAAATTATAATAAATGCTCACTTCTATGTTCAGTTTTTCATTACAATTCTTTCATTCTTTTCATCATTTTAAACATGACTCTTTCTCATGATTCCAACAGCACATACAAATAAAATAAGTATAAAAAAAGACCCTTTTCATCTCTGAATCATATAAGCATATGATACAAATTTTACACTAATTCTATATACATTTATTTCACAATGTAAAAAGACTGAAATATTTCTGTCTCCACTCCCACTTAAAACATAAAACGGGCAATTTTTGAAAATTAATTTTAAGTACAGCAAATAATGATATAAAACATAAATCTACACTGGTTCATCAAATGAATTACAGAAATATTTGTTGGTAATTCACAAAACTTGTTCAACGTATAAATGGAGAAATCCTTATCAACAAAATAGTCAGAAAAAATTGTGAATAGTTTAAACAGTGGATATCAGAAACAAATATTAATTTCAAATAAGTCTTTCTACCAATATGACTAACAAACCAATTACTGAGCTGGGTACTTTTCTGCCATTTTTTCTGACATTTTCTTTTATATATCCATTCATCCATTTATAAAAAATCATTAGCTTAAATTGTACAAATACAGCACAATTTGTAAATGCATTCCAGGTTTTTTTTTCTGACATAGAACAGCTACTGTCCAATATGTTGACCAATGTAATACTTATTTTTAATGAGGAAAACATTAGACCCTTTTAATTCAGAAGGCAATTTGTCAGTATTAAAATAATGATTCAAATCTGCCTGTAAATGCTTGCAGTGAAATGGCATAGCAATGAATTTACCAAATTTTAGATCATGGTTCTTAAGGATTAACAAATAAATATTATATTCCTTTAGAAAATGTGTATTTAATCTATTTAATAGAGAGTATATATCTAAATACACATTAAACATACAACATTCTAGTTAACAATGTATCAAGGTTCCTCGAGCGACTGTTTTCATGTCTCAATTGCAAAAATTTCTGTGCATGAAACAACTTTTGGGTGTTTTATTCTCAGGGAGTTATCTCTCTTGACTGTTAGCTTTTGACCTTAATGTTATAAACAGACAGACCATACTGCAGTAGGATTGTAATGTTTGCTACTAACATTACTGAACACAGCCATGATCAACTCCATTAACCTGTGGCCATTGATTGAGACCAACTGTATCATCAAAGCCATAATCAACATTCTCTGACCTGTGTCCATTGATTGAGACCAACTGCATCATCATAGCCATGATCAACTCTACTGACTTGTGTCCACTGATTGATGACCAAATGCATAATCAGTCATGAACAACTTTACTGTGTTCACTGATTGATGATCAATGGCATCATCACAGCCATGATCAACTCTATTGACGTGTCCATTAACTGATGAATAATGGCATTATCATAGCCATGATCAACTCTCTTGACCTGTGTCCACTGACTGATGACTAATGACATCATCACAGCCATGATGAACTCTGTTGAGCTGTGTCCACTGATTGATGATCAATGACATCACAGCCATGATCAACTCTGTTGAGTTGTGTCCACTGACTAATGACCAATGACATCATCACAGCCATGATCAACTCTATTGACCTGTGTCCAATGACTGATGACCAATGACATCATCACAGCCATGATCAACTCTGCTGAGCTGTGTCCATTGACTGATGACCAAGTGCATCATCACATGCAAGTAAGTCATAAGTTTATGTTGCCTGTAACATTAATAACCTTCGGTAAACATACAGAACAATGACTTTTCTGATGTGTATTTAAACACCATGGAATGCATTTATCTGAGCAAACCTGAACTTGTTCATTTCATGGTAATGTAATTTTATTCAACTGATAAAGGAATAAAATGGAAAAACGTCACAAAAAGGTGGTAATTTCCAGTTCTGTGATGTCCTTGTTATTTATATTGGAAGCAAGACTGGATTTTAATATATTTCTCCAATCTGAGTGACTTTTATACTTGAATATTCCAAAAAGAATATATGCATTTTAAAACTGGCATAGAGTGAGAAATATGTCTTCAAAGTATTTTTGAATACATTTAGAAATCTGATAATGGATAAATGCCATTACAAGCTAAATTGATAAGTGCAAAAAGAAGAGCAGACAACATGATTCAGCCAAAGTAAGCAAAGACAGCACAAATCAACCAAACAAAAACATTGTAATTCTTGCTTCCATCTCAAAGGTTTTGTCATTCAACAATGAATTATTCATCTTGTTCTAATATGAAAGTACATTAATAACACAAGTTCAATTTATGGCATAACAATATCATTAAGTGTATTACTGGTGACACTATCCTTCCATGTCATACTGAAATATAATGATTGCAGTTGATCTTAAGCACTACTTCATAGCAACTTGAGCTACTGACAAATGGGCACATCACAAAGGGTCCATCTAGAATGAACATGTGGATTTTAAGTACCACTTCACAACAATTTGAGCTATTGACAAACAAGTGCATCACAAAGGGCCCAGCTCACTACAACTTGCTCAGCAATGCCTTAAAACTGAGATACTGTCTTGAGAAATGAAAGCCTAGAAAAACTGGCACCTTGAGGACACGCCATCTGTGCTCACTAATAAGTTCAGTCCAGCTGCAAACTGCACAGACCCAGATCTGCTGAAACATAATGCACTGGAAGATCTGGGTCAATGGAGTTTGTAAGGAGACTCAGTAGAACAAACAATATAGACCCTATCTGCCAGTACACAGATCAGAGCCCATGTTGGCTGCAATTGGACTTGTCTTATATGCAAGTACAGATAGTAACACCTATAAAATCTGTAATGTAATACAGGAAATCCATCTTATTTAAGATCGCATCAATATAAATAGGCAAAGTCAAGAGGTCTGGAAATCAGGGGCCATAACTCATCTAAATAATAATCTGCAATGCTGGCAATTAAAACAAGTCAAGATGTTATCAATATAGAGCTCTATGTTGAAATCCAATAATTCTTAGTAAAACGAGGCCACAGAATTCAGTTTGAAAATCAGAAGCCATTAATTCCTGCAGTGTTATGAAATACTGGAAATCAAACTATTTCAAGGTTTTATCAATATCATAGAGTATACTAAATGTATTTAAAAACCCAGAATCCTCAGAAACATTACTATAGCAAAAGCCAAAGTTAGGAGGATAGGAAATCAGGGGCCATAACTCCTTTCATTCATTTCATGTAATGATGGAAATCAAATCAGACTCATCCAAGGTCTAATCAGTATAAAGCTGTAAACCAAATCCGGATAATATCCAACAAGTCATGGTAAGGCAATGCTGCCAAAACCTCCATCAGGTTGATGGACAATAAGGGGACATAACTTTTGTAAAAGATGTCTTGAAGCATTGGGTAACTGAACTCTTTAAAGGCTTCGTCATTATAGAGATAACCATAAGTGTGATGTGACCTTATTTGAATCTACATCATGCCTCATTATAGTTGTAAGGCTGTAATAATCATCAGTATAATGGCGGTAAGGCTGTAATAATCATCAGTAGATTTGCTGTAAGGCTGTAATAATCATAAGTACAAGGGTTGAAAAGCTGTAATAATCATCAGTATAATGGCTGTAAGGCTGTAACAATCATCAGTACAATGGCATAATTATCATGAGTATAATGATTGTAAGGCTGTAATAATCACCAGTATAATGGTTCAACAAACATTCAAGGAAATCAACAGACTCTCTGTCTGAACATGTTTTCAACCAAGATGTCCTCCCGAACAAAGGCATAGTTTGAGGACAAAAATTGTTTATAGGAAATGCATAAAACATCACAGTGCCTGAAAAGTGACCTAACTGCAAAACTTAACTTGGTTGTCATAAACTGGGTAGCACCAAATACTGTACTAATGAAGGGACTACAGAAAAAGGCACTCTACTACAGCTAATTTTGTTTGTTTTCTAGGTACTCATTTTTTTCCCAAAACAATGTAGACAAGCTATATTTAGATGAATATATATAAACAAAGTAATCATCTACAAAATTACTTGGTGATGACATTTTAACACAAAAATGGTCTTCATTTTGATTCAACATAAAATATGTTGTACGTCTTGAATATTAAGAGTTCCTTCCAAAAGGTAGCATACATGTATGTAAGGCACATCATATAATAAATTCTTGAGTTCCGATTGGCTGACTACAGGGTTATATTTTAGGACAGTATGGATTTCCCCTCGGCTATGGAATGCTATATTTGACAACAGGAATTGTACTCGTTCCAGCAGGAACTATTGTCAAGAACAAAATGTTGTATGATGTTTCATGACATCACATGATACATCAAATCTATTATTGCCTTCTCCCTTATGAACTGTCTTCCTATATATTTGATTGGCAGTGTGTAGTGACCTCTCCTCAAACATACTTCTTGTTCATTATTCACTCTGTAAAATTTATTATTTCTGTGCCCACAGTAAAGTCTTGTTCAAACCCATAGCCATATTTATTTCAATTTATTATTTCATACTTAATAATCAATATCATACTAAATACATGATAGTGAACATCATGCCCCTTAATGACTCTATAACCTACACTTATTTTATCCATTTTGTGACATGTTTCCTCAAATCGAAAATAATGTATAAGCAAACTTATCAATTTGTGCATAAACATTTTTTAAGGAGATTCTATGTGCTTCTTTCCAGGGAATTGCCTTTTTTAATGACTAAAAGTCAGTGTGTTTGACAAAATCTTGAGACTGGCATCTATAAATACATTAAAATACATATACAGTGTTCTTCATAAAACAGATATATCACAAATACATCGATAAAGGCACAACAATTATTGCAGAGCTAGCATGCGCAGGTGCTTTCTTGTGCCATGGGTTCTTGAGGGGTATCCTTGAGCTTCACCTCTGTCACTAAAACCAAAGTTAAGGAAAGAGAAACCAAAACAGCAAATCAAAAATGTTTAAAAAAAATTTAAAAGCAGTAGACACAACAAGCGAACATACACACAATGCGGACTCCTTTTTTTAAAATTTGGAAAAAACATGAATTGCATGAATTCACATAAGTCTTTAAATCCATAGTGAACTGGTTGATTTTACATACATGAATGTGAACACCTGAGATTTTTGTCAACATGAATAAATCAGCCATAATCACTGTTTTAAGGAAGTAGAAATCTAGCATTTGAACACCAACTGTGTTTTGAAATCAACTGAAAATGTCAGAAACTGCAAATGTGTTTATACAATACAAATGGCTGCCACACAGTACATTAAAACTGACCTATACATAAAACTCAAGGTATGAAGGATGGAAGGACTGGTAACAAGTGTAACACTAAATGTCCTACCAGGATAAGATATGATGAATCAGATCAAAATGAACTTACTAAATGAACTGACCATGTCAACTAAACCTGCATGAACTGCTGTCAACTATTGAAAAATCCCAAAAGATTCTGATGCAAATTTTATAACAATAATACAATTCAGAATAAACTGTTATGAAGGTTCTTCATTTTCAAATTTAGTCATGACATTTGTACTGCAAACTAGGCCCCAGGTAGCTGAGTTGTCTAAAGCACTTGCTTTTACAGTTTACTGACACCTCACTTCTGTTAGCGTGGGTTGAG
>JAECUM010082714.1:0-10624 GCA_016617855.1 Megalonaias nervosa | reverse complement strand
ATATATATATATATATATATATATATATATATATATGTGTGTGTGTGTGTGTGTGTGTGTGTGTGTGTGTGTGTGTGTGTGTGGTCTAATTCAAATGCCTCTTTACCGTGTTTTCATATGTTTCACCACGACAGTTGTTACGAGAATATACTGGTGTAATTGTTTGTCCTTTCATCCGTCCGTTGATTGTACCTTGAATAGATTTTACGTTTACTTCTGTTAGTAGACGCTGTGGTAAAGGAACCATTTTCTATGAAACCATTTCCGGTTCTTGTGTCACTTTCTTGTCTACTTATATAGCATGCTTTGTTTACATTTGTCCAGCAACATACGCCTTGTTCAGCATGTGATGAGCAAATGCTTCGAATGAGAATGTTAACACGAAGTCTTTTTTGTACTTTTTGCATATCAGCAACTCGATGATCTCATTCGCTGTTGTAATATTTAGGATTTCCTAAACTTTATGATTTCGGCATATCAACAGTCTCATGGATGAAATTTACAAAGTTTGTTTTGTTGCATCCAATGTCGACAAGATGTTGCGTAAAAGTCCACACGTCTCGTTTTCAGGCTTTTTGACACTATTCACAAAGTGTGTCTATAGTTAAGTCTTGCAACCATTTGGTGCTGAAATTATTGCCTCCTGTTTTTGACTTTGCACGAAAAATGTGGCAATGAAAGGTCGCAGTTGGTACCCAAGATGTGCAATAATTGGAGTCCAGGAGGATTTCGGTAGCTCTACGATGCTATTTACAGAGAATAGCTTTCGAATAAGTATTCCTTCGCCGTACTTCAGGGTATGTCGGATCCCACTTCAGTGAGTCCGTTTACATTTAATCGAACATGCCAGCTTGATGCAGGTATCTGTTAAGGTAACAAATTAACAGCATATGAGTCAATATTCTGTTTAATGTGTGTTAAGTTAGTACCCTATCTAGTCGCATAAATTATTAAAACCCTAAGTGATGAGTATTTTCACAGAGAAATAGCTTTATAATAATTTTGATTCTGCGCTACCATCAAGAATTATTTTCGTTTTTTTACCTATTGTTGTATATTACTCCAGATGCGTTTCGTAGCCTAAATATTGGACATGAATTAATGTAAATAAGTGGTATCACTTAATCATCAATAAATTGGATGCTTCTGGTTCTGTAGTGTCATAATAAACAAAGTATAAAGTTCCGTACCTAGAAAAGTAAAACCTAGATTACAATCTTGTCTGATGTAATAGGTAGACTTTTGATCTATTTAGAAAATAAGTAAGGATACCACAATAACCGCACTACAATATTGGTACACATAAAGTTATGGACATAATGGATATTTGTTCCTTTATTCTTCAGCGTATCATCTTCGATAGCCAAGGTTCTGATGTGAAAAAGATATTTACACCTTGGCGTATCGAACAGATATTTTTATGGCTCGGGTCTGTGAATTTCACTGGATGCGGTAAAAAGCCACCTCAACCAATCAAAATTAAGTTGTCCAAATTTAAACACTGTTCCTACATAATCGAGACAAAATGGAGCACACAACTTGGATGGACTGATAACTAAGCACTTTTCCGGGGCCGGTCCTTGTTTGCACAAATACTTTTCATTCAAATACACCTGTAATGGCTTCCCTCTGGTACATATTCATACTTTCAATGTTAAACTTCCAGAGCCTCCTTTTCAGGTCAATTGCCTCCGCCATTTTCGGCCGATGTATAATGCCACATGCTACTGGTTAGTTGACATTACATGCTAAGAGAGGAAACTCATGAAATCCAATAGATGTCGCGAAAGCAAATCACCAATACATCTATTAGATCCGCCAAGATGTAGACAGAGTTATCATATCGGAACTTTGGCAAGCGAAGATGTCAGCGTATACGATTTCCAAATTTATTCAGCCATGGTTTAGTGCGATCTGTACGTAACTGAGACATAATCGATTTATTTGGCATACGCAAAAGACCACGAAATGAAAACTCGTGTCACAACTTTAATTGCATAAATAATGCAGTTTGGATGCTTCTTACAAGATCAAATTGATGTCAGAAAGAAGTCAAATATATATGGATATCCAATGACGGAAACAATCCAGGTCGAAAGCATTTCCTTGCGAGAGATGCGACGAATTCCGACGCGAATCAAATATGCTGGAAATAATTGGTTTCATTTTCTTTTTGGTGGTTTAACTCCTAGGTTTAATGCTGATTGAAACTAATGAATTTTGCGTGAATTACTGTTAGATCATACCAGAGTATAATCAAGGCCTTAGACATTCTTTTCATACGTATAGGTGTGTAAAGGGATATATACGCACATTTTAAATATGAAAGTAATTAGAAAACTTGAATATATCGACATTTTTGGCACAGGCTAGATTTTTCTTGACGCAAAATATATATTTCTCAATATATTCGCTTTAATTGTGACAATATTTGATACGAATCTGCATATTGTATTTACTATGTGCTAAAATGAAGACTTGAGGATAATTCAAATATATGCTGCAAAACGGTATCAGTTTATATAAAAAATAGAAGAAATTAATTTCTTTCTTATTACAATGGATAAAAACTAGGTAACAATTTATCATTTTTTTGTATGGCGTAGACTAGTCAAAAGCAAAATAAAGATAACAACATAAGCACTGGCCTAATGTAAAACGTAAAGACTACATAAATAACAACGAAGCGTAAAAAATCCTAACAACACGAATTAATGAAAAGCCAATTATGGTACCAAATATTGTATGATGTTGGATTGTGTCAGACGTTATTTAAGAATGATGTTAAAATAAACATCCACGTCTTAAATGTATAAGATCAAACAATATATTTTCATAGCGTTTACGATGGCGTAATGTTATCAGTTTCCGTTATACAAAATCTGGACGGATTCTCAGTACGAAAAAGAAACTGATATAATTATATAACATCAGTTTTTTTTTCAGGTTTGATCCTTATCATTGACACAGATGGTAATAAACTGACGTTTGTCATGTCGTTCATCTCTTATTATGTGTTTTAGGGTTTTTTTTAGCTCAGTTTATAATGACTGGATTACTGGATTGAACGGATCTTTACTCAAATGATATTCTCTTTCTTAATGCTTGAAAATGACACTCTCAAAAGTAAACAACCCTTTGATAATGATCGACTTTTTGTTTTTGTATCTCATGCAACAAAAGGTTGTCGCATGTGAACCTCTTTATGTCTTCTGTGGTAACTTTAAGGATGTCATTAAGAATATAGACTGGATGATATAATTAAAACATTACTCGAGAAGACGTAAACATTGTTAGTTTTCCACGATATTGCCAGTTGTTCCGTTGGTTATGACCAGTAGAAGCCATATAAACTGTAAACTTCCGAGTCCTAGAGAGGACGTTATATGTATCTAATCAATATCCTCATTGTTGTATGGTGCATAGGGGGAAATCATATGTTTATATCTGATGTGAATCCTCTGACGGTAATATTGACATTGTAAATTAGTTTGATATCTGCATCCTTTCTAAGAACAGAACCGTTATACTGATGAACATTATTTCTCTTGATGTCATTCATACAGAATCATCTGAGAATGCAAAGCGATTAAATACCTGTGTTAAATAAATATAGCCTGTTCCAAGTTACGGAGGTAAAAATTACATGTTTGTTTTGAAACGTTACCGACCTGGGAATATTCAACCACGAGTCTTTTTCTCTTTCCATTATACGTTCAACATGTTCAGGCTATGCTAGTTAAAGATGGCTCAAGGTCCCAATATGTACATATCAATTAATTTCCTGTTTGCCTTTCACAGTAATCATCAATCTCTTGAATAGAAAACAGCTGTGATGTTTAAATTTGTCTGTCAGGTACATGTATTTTTTTTTCTTGATTGAATATCAGAAATGAACATGGCTGGATATCGTCTGCATAGAAGAGAAAAGACTAATCCAGTTCGATTTCATCCTTCCGTATAAGGATTATAATGACATAATATATTTCGATATGTTCGTGATGCTTTTTGCCAACAAATATATCATTCGTCATTATACTTAGCAGTTTTCTTGCACATACATTCCGAGGTAACTATGTTCTTTATATGTAAATGCTCCGTTTGATCCGAATTCATGGTTAAGGGGACAAAAAATTATATGCGCTAATATTCAAAACGTTTCCAGTTAGGCGAGAAAGACCATTCCACCATTGCCGGTGTTCTATGCCCGGATCAAATGTTATTATGCATAATTCGAAACGCGTATTATTAACAACACAGTTCCATTTCTGAATTTTGTTTTTGACAATGTATGTACCTAATTTGCATTAACAGCTTCGCAATATTTTACCAGTATTAGATGTTATTTTCATAGCGTATTATTAAAGGGAGCTAAAAACACAGACATTAACATTCGTTCTTCCTTCGCAGTTTCTTCAAGTCCTTCTACATATAAAACCATGACTGCAAAGATAAAACAAATGCAGATGAAAATACGTGGAGGAACTGTACCATATTTCAGGATAAAATTTGGATCGTACTTTAATATATGGATCCTACATTCAACCTTGAAACGTGGCCTTGATTGTTTAGAAAGAAATAGCAACATTACTTGTAAGATTCCTTATGTTATAAGCTTTCAATATTTTATTTTGTCAACTTTACTCGCGAACTTCCAACGGAAGTACAACTGATCCAAAATATATTATACATGAAAGTAAACAAAATGTTTTATAGTGAACTGCTTTCAAAAGAGTAAGTCACTGCTGCCTGTGGCCTTTGTACAAGACAGCCTCAAATTAAAACCCTTCTAGTTTTAATATAAACATTACTATTACAAATAAATTTTGCCTATCAAGATGACATCTATTAGCAAGCGTAAGCACACTGTCATAAATTGTAAACTGTTTTCATTGTAAATATTTTTTTTAATATTATATAAGACATCATTTGAGTGGCAATACAACGCAGGAATAGAAATTGCATGTGCAAACTCGTTTTGGGTGCAAAACCACAACATCTGAATTGCTAAAAATATATGATAAAACCTTGAAAGAACAGTTCTTTATGTTAAATATGAAATTTCTGACAAACGATGGAGCCACTGAAAACCATAGAGTGGAATTCTATGATTCTACTTCAAGCATGACAACCTGACCTTGACAAACTTCAAATATACTTAAAAACGAAGTCAATAAATTTGCTCGATTTCCGTAAGAATGGCTCACTTGATTTAGCTTTCTCGACAAAAATATTGGCACTTGTAGAATTATTATATTGGGAGACGCAGAAGGGACTGAAATATTATCCACAAGGCCTGTACTATTCGAGCTCTCGATTTGCTTGTTAATTTGATAAAAACATGCCCATACGTTTTACATGTCTTCACCACATATTACAAAGACTCTGAAGCACCGTTGTTGAAGGGATTCGTGACCTCATTTGTGATTCTCTTTCTTATAGTTTTATCCTTTTTCTTTCTCTGTGGTGCAATTCAGATTCATGTATCCGTTCAGTTCCTCCCATATGTGCCGTGTGCCCTAACACACTGAAGAGGCATTTAATATTATTCTTTTTAGCCCATTCGTCTGTCAGACCCTTATATTATCGCCATCTATGGCGTTTAAGAAGTTCCCTTAAACTTTAGACTTTTTTATCATTTTTTTATCAGCTGACAACCAGACTGCGCTTCCTTAGGCTTGCATTCATTGCATGTTAACAGTATTGCTCTCTGTCCTAAATTTTCCAAGAATAGGTAGTAAACGATATTCGACACTCTGCAATCCACGACATTTAAAACAGATACAAATGTTTGTGAGGTTTTAAGGGTGGGTTGGTGAGTCTTTGTTCTTGTTTTTCAATCTTTCGATCGAGTATGAAATAATTGATGTCTGGGAAAAATTAGGCCTGTCATGTCATCTACTGAAAATAGTTTTCTCACGATCACACTTTTATTATTTGTATCAACATTTTAAATCACCACCTTACTGAATTTCACTGCCATTACGATAACATGCCATTGTGATGAAAGTATCCCTTTCGTAACAATATTGTATAGTCCACTCATTTCGTATTAAATTATGAAATGATTAGTTTCGAATTTCGTGCCTTTGCAATCTAACTATAACATTTCAAATATCAAAAGCAATACAACCAACATAAAATTCCAGATAATTGAAATCGAACTCGGTTATCCTGACAAGCTAAATAGAACAACAGATATACTGTGTATAGATAAAACCAAGAGCTTGAGACATTAGAGGCAGGAATACTTTTTTCACAACGTTCTGTTGTACAGTAGGTAAGCAAGCGACAAAAGATCGTCTGAACTAATAAGACCTAAATAATCACAACTCCTTCTGTTATAATACATATAATATGATACTATTAAATTCTGCCATACCACACACATATTTTTACATTTAAATTCTGCAAATCTAAATCAGACACAATTTCCCCTATATAAAGCACCTTTCAAGACACATACGATCTTTTTAATTACAATTTCAAATGCAAATTGAAGGTAGGTCACCATTCTGATATTCATGAGGAGCAAGACATCCGCAGATATATGTGTGTCTGTAGGCCTGGTGTTTCGCCATCTCTGGATAACCACTGGATTACAATTATTTCTTTTAACTTCAAGTTGCTACAGATTGCCGTTTTAAATTTCGTTATTGGTGTGATACCACAATAACAATTTTGTCATTAAAAACTATTCATTGTAATTTCTTCTCTTAATATACCCTTAAATTGACCCGTGCTATCATTCAGGGTGAATGTTAGCTGGAACTATGTTATGTTATTAAGCAGATATGTACAACTATATTAAAGACTATCAACATTCCAGTATAACGGTGGCTTTCGGTACAAATGTTATGCCACGAAAGCGCATTAAATTTTGCATTTATTAATCATGGAAAATTATGATTTATATTAAATCAACCGTATGCTTCTCTCATTTTGCAATCAAAATTACAATTCACGAAGTAACAATAAAATCGCTACTCAGACAAAGAGCGGCCTAACAGCAATACACTGCTGACTTGTCCAGAAACCAGTAGAATCTAGAGCATTGAATATATCACTTCAGCATGGAAGACTATTGTTCTCTCAAATCCATTAATGGCGTGTCTCATCACTCGCTAAAAAGATAAAAAGGCATATTTATAATAGTGCTTTTCGTCTATTGACTTGGGAATAAACAAAGTGCAACAGCTTTATGCACTACTGGTGTGCCATCAACATGATCCAAATGTCGCCAAGGCAGATTCTTTGATCGAACTCTTTCCCCTTGGCAGAGTCGTCATAAACCAGATCTTTCTCCAGGGTTAGTTGATGCAACAACAGTTGGAAGAGGCCCAATCGATAATGGCGAGATTGTCTATAAATTACACAGAGGGTCGTTGCCTGACGTTGAGTCATTTAACCAAACCACATTTCCTCTAGATCTCAACAAGAGGCCGAGAGAGGGCCACACGCAACACAGTTGAGAAGAAGCATATTAAACATGAGAAAAGATACAACGATTCATATTGATAAAAGATCCAGGCGACAGGCATACTGAAAGCAGCAAGCTTATTTTCGTCTGCGAACTGTTTCTGAAACAGAATTTAAGCAACAATTGATTGTAGTTTCCATTTTTGTCATACTATGCCCCTTAATAAAGGTATGAGATAAGGCAAGGACTCATGTCATAAATGACTGACGCATATCAGATGAAACCCCGAGGGGTATGATTTGGATTATCTGCTTTGTACACTTACTGAAGAGTTTCAGAGGATTGACGAAGCTTTTTTATTTGATAATTGTCTTGTTCTTTCCCTCTTCCCGCATAACTGAACTCCGTTTCCTAAGATCGCCAATATTAGCCGCAATGATGGCATTATTATGCGGTTTGTAACACAACACCGCTCCCCGGGACTGAGATGGTACAATAGAATTGGACTAATTTGTCGAACAGCGGTGTATGCGTTTCTCAGAAAGGAGAGTTTTTTGCGTATTACTTCTACCCACATAACCAACATTGTCCTACTAGTTTGTTCAAGAACCCTTATATTGCAATTTGGTGGCTTCATATTTTGCATGCCACCAGTCGGATTAAAACACTTGCAACCAACCAGAACTTCATAAGAACCCAGGTGATTGATGCGTGTGCCATAGTGTTGATAAGATAATGTATAGTTTGATATTTCAAGTGCGGAAAGGAGGACCATACCAACTGCCGTTCCTACTCCCAAAGGATAGCATTTCCGAGTTAGTGGCTTATGTAGCACAGAAATCAAGTATAGGTTGGCCTCTTATCTATGCGGTCCTTATTTTGAGGCAACAAAGACACACGGCCGTTACCTTAATAAATTGAGTCAAAATAATTTCTCCTCTATTATCATCGTTGATCTGACTGTACATATCAGTTGAAGCCATATCATGCCTACAGATGATCGCGAAACAATTGCGAGTGACGTGGGAAAGGATCCATTATGCCAGACCTCGCTGTCGAGCATTAACATATACGTTAAACACGGTACAGTATTGGCACCGGTTTCAGCATACACTATTACCTCCATGCGCGTCAAGAAGCAACAGCAAATTATAAGCGTTACATATAATGGAAACGTCAGCGCAACCAACTCAACATATTCAGCAAAAGCAAGTTACCAGGATTATTCAAGTAGATTTTATACTAGTCGAGATAATGAAACAACGACGAGTTGAGGAAGGTGTGGAGACTGTATACACAGATGGCTCCGGTCGAAATAACGGTTTAAAGGTAGTCTGACTGGTTTAGGTAGCTGCCTTTTTGTACGCCTCTTATTATGTCTAGGAGCAAACTGCCACTATAAGTACATGGAATGCAGTTGCATGAGCAGCCAGAATAAGTGTGTAAAAAATGAAACCGTCCGAACATTCTCGCCTCTACCATGAAGACAAAGCAGAGACCGGAAATCTATGCGCCAAGCCTTCTGACGCGAAGCATACTAATTAAACAAGACAATGTTTGTGTTGATATCATCATATCTGTCTAATGACATTACTTGCTCTCATCATCATCAGTGAAGCTGTGAACACATTCGAGATCGCCAGCTGAAACTATCTACATTATTTTATGCTAAGAGATTATGTTAAGACCAACCGATACCGACAGAAAACTCGCTACCTACAATGAGGCAATTATAACGCGAGTACTAACGCAGTCGGAACTAGCTTCATGATCACCTCATCGATAAAATGCGTGGCTAACTTCATGGTGAAGGAATTTATGACGTTGGAGAATTTGTGTGGCATTACTATCTGATAACAGGAAGAAAATACAGGCCGGCGACGATCCCAACCTTTCCAAAAATTACACACTCTTTCCCCAACAGATAAAATACGACATGGTCTTTGTCGACGATGTGTTTGCTGCCGTCGGCTATCTATACTACAAATATTTCCAATCTCTGTCAGAAAATAGCAAAAAAGCAAAGACACAACATATATTAAGTGCGTTTCTTTCTATATTGTGCCCTATCTTGCTCGAGAAAAACGCAATTAAAAATCTGACTATAGAAACTCTGTAGGAGGTTTGAGACTCGAGTCCGTAACAGGCATTCCGTAAAGCATCGTGACCGTAGTGCGTATGCTCAGCGACATCTTATTTCCACGTACTGTTCAAGGCTCTGAAAAGGGTATATGATTTCAATGATTATCTACTCATTTTGCGCTTGTGGAGACCATCCTTTATATGGAAAGCCTTGCGATCCTTTCCAGCCATTCACATCCCAGCTAGATAACGATTTGCTTCTCAAATGTCCCACTGCTCACAATCAAGACATTAGATGCCAATGGCGACAACATCCTTGTCGCGGTTAAACACTGGCTACCTTAAGCGCCGTCACTGCGTACACTTAAGACTGTGCAGCAGAAGTTACACTAGATCTTTACAGCGATTTTCAATGTACATGGTTATTCCGGAAACCCATCTTGTCATTCCAATGACATGTTTCGGTGCTTTGACGTTCACATGATGCGCTTTTGGCGATGGTGGTTTTTCAGATTACAGGATATCAGTTGTCAATTCATTTTCATGTACATACATTTATGCGCTTCGCCATGACATTGAGAAATGCAGCCTGCGCTTTTCTGGCACGATAACGCGATAGTCTTTAACAATTTTCTTGTCTTGCCTTAGGGTCATTTTATTTCTACTCAGTCGAGAAGGAGCCTACAGACTTTGTCCCAATGCTTTTGTGTCTTAAACTCTCGTTCTTGAGCTAATGAGTGAACCCCAAAATAAATATATCGAGGTATAAATCGGCTTTAATATTATTATTCTGTCCGTTCGGAATAGCCGAGACTGCTTGTGTAATCGTGCAATTGCCTGCCTCCTCGTTTGGATATGAAACTGCAATAATAGCTGCAATTTATTTTAATGTAAAAATAGCACGTTGTTAAATCAAATTCATCTCGAATTCTTTGCAAGCCAGCCTTAGAATGCAGTGCTTCTGGTAATTTGAGTCGGCTTTGACAGGTAGGGAGGGGAATTGTCTGGGAATTGTCTGGCTATATAACCATTGGTTTTCAACCGGCACACAGTCGGTCCGACCGGGCATTAAAATAGACTAATGGAATGCCCTGTTGGTTCGTCTGGGACCTACTCGGCCGC
>JAECUM010082710.1:0-15877 GCA_016617855.1 Megalonaias nervosa | reverse complement strand
TATATATATATAGGCTTGTGCATGATATATCTATGCGTGTGCGTGTTTTTGCGAGGGAAAGACGATTAAACATTTTACATATTTTCCTTTTATGAGTTACCTTGAATGATTTGGTGCTATTACCTCTTACTGTGTCTCCAGTGGTAAGGTAGGGTGATTAGAACAGGAACGTATATTTGGGATGTAAATTATGGAAAGGACATTTTATTGCGCTACACCTTAATACAGTATCATTCGTTTTCGCTGGAGCAGTAACTCCATTCTCCAGTTTAATAAAACACACATATATACATACACATACACTCTGTCTGTGGAACACGAACACACACACAGAGCAATATTTACACATTTGTTTTGCTTGAAGATGATATTAGTGCACTAAAATAATTTGACTTCTTCTCACCTCTACTGCAGTTTTTAAATCATGTCTGATTATTTCGTAATTTTCCTGAGTTTGGACGAACTCAAACGTGAACAAACCGACGGTCTGATTGAGATGATGAACGGACAGAAAATAGCATAGATGAATGTATGGCGTATATGAACAAAAAATAGAATTGTCCAATGAATAATTGGACGGTACTTGGGACAGTCTTTCCAATAATTCTATAGTACTCGTTCAAACAAATGAGAAACAGTATTAACTTGTCTATTAGACAAAACAAAAACCAAAAACGATCGAATGGATGAAGAAGGGTGAGACTAATTCAGACCGAATGGATGAAGAAGGGTGAGACTAATTTAGACCGAATGGATGAAGAAGGGTGAGTCTAATTCAAACCGAATGGATGAAGAAGGGTGAGACTAATTCAGACCGAATGGATGAAGAAGGGTGAGTCTAATTCAGACCGAATTTTTTTTCTTTTCGGGATGATAGTAACCTCAAGATTTCAACACATCAACATTTTGTAAAGGCTTTTTGTGAGCACATTATATCAGAATCATAGTACAAAGGTTCGAATGATATAACATTTCCACCCCTACCAACTGTTTGTTGCATTTTTCTTTTAAATGTCCATTCTCCCTCCTCCTCACCCCCCCCCCCGACGTATCACCTTGAAATTAGAGACAATTTGAATAACCAGGTAGTATATACCGATGCCTTCTTCTTTTTTTAAGAAAGTCATCAATACAAACAGAAAATACCTTCTAGTAATCGCCAGTATTATCAATAATATTATCGATGTATAGTATAAATATTGCATTGACATTTTGTTATAGATGTTCTTGTTTTTGATTTCTTAAGTTAAGAATAGTTGCTAAGTGCAGGATTGTTTATCTGTTTAAACGTGTATTTTCACATCATGTATTACTTTGTCCTAGTTTAACCCAGGTACGCGACTGGCGGCGTTAAAGGCGGAGGGTTGGCTTTGTTAATATGCTTTAAGCATTGTACCAAATACTACTTAAACCACAATCTGTATGGCTATAGTTAGAAATAGAATCTCAAGCTGATAGACAAAGAGCGGACGGACGCAGCCTCTCAGGGTATACAAAACACCAACACTGCTGTCACAAGTATCGGTGATGACAATGTCGTCGCGTCTGTTCCTGCCGCATTGGAGAACCGCCTCAACGTGCCACTTGGCATCAAGCTGCTGGGCAATCACATGCAAACATACCGTCCAGCCGATTAGACCGCCTTTTTGAACTTACTTATAACGAATACAGCAGGATAATCAAGAACACGAATAAGAGAGGGAGCTACACAATCTATGTCAGTTCCCATGGAATTATATGTTGTGGCGAATACGGAACTCACATACATCATTATGTGGAAAATGGTTATCTTTTTACCGCCAAGTGATGTGCCATCGTAAGATGATGCTGAACTAGAGCGACCCAGTGGAACATGAATTTTAACACGCCAGCAAAGTGCAAGAAGGTGAACGTGACTTTTTTAAGGATGCGACAAAGACGGTTGGTGTTTGCACGTATTAGGTAGTCTCAAGGGCGCGGAAGTATCGCTGAGTGATGTTGGCATATTTTACAAAAGTAGGTTTTCCCCTTGTCCTCGAGATGAGTGCCACTCGCTCCACGGGTCAAAAAGACCCAAAGAAAACGCACGCACCTGTTAAACGCTGCAGATCTAAAATACCTTCCAAGCGGCAGCGTGTTACACATGTACATATGTGTCGTTATCGGCTCGCATTTCAACATGCAAAATGACTAATTCGTGGGAGGCATTCATTAGCCAGCACACATGTAATGCAGAACGCAGGCCTACTGCTTGCATGGTGATCTTTGATAATTTATAGCCACAACGTGGCATCATCGTCGGACACCAGGATGGAGGCAAGAACGTATTTGCCTGCGAACCACTCGAATGGGCAATTATCTACCACTTTATGCCTAAATATGACAAACGACAGGCGGTGGACCTGAGGCAAGGAAGACATGGATGTATTTCTGATCAACCTTGAATGACATGAATGATCCACTTTGTGCACTTGACAGAAAGTTAGAAGAAACCATCACACATTTTCTACTCGACGTCTGCACCTTTCTTGCTGGTGCCGACATGAGGAAACAATCCTCACTAAGCTTTCATGCTGTGGCTGGTCGCCGGATCGAGTCAAGCAGTTATACCACCATCGGGTCTTAACTCACCTTCTGCTTGCAATTAATGTCGCTGTTCATGGCATTCCAATGCTGATGCAGCTACTGCACTCTGAAGAGGGGGTGCTCGGGTTAGGGAGATGGTTATAGCATCTGGTTCATAGCGCTGGTGGCTGTTTCCAGGGTTTTGTGTTCCTGGAGTATATTGTACAGAGATACTTCCACGCAGAAGATCCACTCATCGGGTACTTGTAGAAGTTTGCGACGTTGTTGCCAAAGTGTTCATGAACCTCGGCGCATTCCATCTGGCATACAAACTTGCTGTAAATCGTGCCGCGGAAGAGCAATCCTTTGAGCCGGTCTCTGATATGGCAGGATAGGCAGTTTCAACACATGCTACCTTTCTTCTCCAGGATCCGATTACCTAAGTAGTCTCAGTATGAATCTCATGTGTTCGCTATAAGTGATTGATGATGGTCTCGAGACAACCAGAGAGCCCCTCGAGGTCTTGACAGCATCGAAGACGATGTTATCGGCTCAAATCTACCCCAAAAAGCCTGGTAGCAGCCAGTAGATCTTCTCGCTGAGGATGTCGGCGGTATCCATGTTGAAGACCATTGTCGTGGTTGGTATTGGGGTGTCTCTGGCTTACGCCCCACAGACCTCGAGTACGTGCTGAAAAAATTGGATAAGCGTTGCAATCGTGGAGCGGTATATGGATGGCTCAGTCCCTCTGTAGGTGGTTATTGCGAGGATGTGGACATCGAGGGGGCTAGGATGCTGTGTGGTGGCGGATGGGACACGCATGTTGGACTAGATTGTTTCATTTCTACGTTTGTCAGGTAGTCTAAGTCTGCGATAGCCGACTCTATGTTACTGTGGCAGACGTTCTTCACAATACGTGCATGTCGATGCGCTATTGCAAAGATAGGATATGAATGTTGCGGGCTCCTGCCTACGTCTGTACCCCCATTGGGCACCTGTCATCATGCTATATCATTGTGATAGTACAAATGATGGTGGTAGCTTGTATATCTAAGTGAAATTTTGTTTTCTCCATCTGAAACATTTCGACCACTCCAGCAAAACTGTGGTCTATGTGGTTCCTCCTGTGGTCTGTATCTTTGTAAATTCGGGTTTTGTTATGGGCTAGTGGAGGTCTGTATCTTTGTCCTACCTCTACCTGTTTTGGTAGTCTCCGTGGGCTTTATGGTTGTTCTCAGTGTACCAATGCTTCGCGCTACTGGTGGCTTGTGTAGTAGTGTCCGCAAACTTTTGGAGGTTGAGAAAAAAGAAATAAAACTGATGCGACAGTGTTGTTGGTCTCGCGACTGTCATGTGACCTTTGAAACCTAGGTAATGTGAAGGGTGGATGAAATGTATTTTCGACTTGGGACGGACTTTATCCAATAAATTTTAATTTCTCTAAGACAATCGAAAGCACGCAGAATCGCGTATTCTTGGATTAAACTGTCCTGAACAACATATATCAAATTTGCGAGTCAGTACAAAACTGAGTAGTATACTAATAGGCTGATCTTAAACCAAATGCGGATTCTGGACCAGAACTCTAAGGACCTGCTGGATTAACTTTTTTAGTGATAAAATATTTATTTTTTTTCAGTATAGTAATATGTCCTAAACCAAATGCGGATTCTAGATCAGAGACCCCCCCCCCGTAAAATAATATTTATGTACCTTATGAATTTAGATAAAATTTCATATTAAACAATGAAATATTATATAATATGGGTTATTATCCATCACCAATAAGACATGTTGGATTTGATCTAACAAACAGATTTTGTAAGAGATTTGATTCAAAAAGATCAGCTTCATGCTATACTGGCATAAAACCTAAAATAATAAGCGACTGTATTAAAAAAGTTGGTTATTATATATCACAAAAATATGGATCAGTATGGTTATTCGCAACTGAAAATGATATGAGAATAGTAGGTTGGTCAGACATTTATTGACAATATGGTTGATATTTTATTTGATAATGATATTTCTAAAGATAAAAGTCAAACATAAACAGCAGCGGTGACGTTCGGTCTACCATTCTACTGGGGTCCCTTCTGCCGGTAAAGTCTCATAAAGCCCCAAGAGTCCCTTTCAATAGACATACCCCCCGGCGAATTCCTAAACGAAACGAAACTTTAGAAACTCAGAGGGCTGTCTATTTCAGGACTCAACGCATATATCCCCCAGGCGAATTCCTAAATATCCAAAACCAAAACTTTAGGAACTCAGAGGGCTTTATTTTTCAGTGTAAAGACCTATCTTATAGTCCACAGGCACCTTATAAGACTTTTTGTGTCCGGCGAATTTTCTTTCTGAATGTCCCTATGTGGGTACCCTTCAGTGAGGTCACAAGGTCACGAGCTCACATCACCGCTGCTGTTTATTTTTGGACACCACAAAACATAAACTTATCCTAAGAAACGGCACATACATAAACTTATCCTAAGAGATATATAAACTTATCCTAAGAGACGGCACATACATAAACGGGGGATTTACCTACGTCCAACAGATTTTGTACACTCTCCCCATGATAACCCAGAGTTGAGTGCAAAAGTACACCCACCAGGTGGTTACATGGTGGGAGAGTGTATTTTTTCTGTTGGGGTTCGCACCCCCAATTAAAATAATTTTTTTGGTAATCCAGAACCATACTCACCGAAATATGCCAGTGATGGGAATCGAACCACAGACCTTCAGTACGAGAATCCAATATTCCTGCACTGAGCTATGAAATCCGATTACATATATATGTTTTATAAATTACTATATACTTACTGGTTACCAGATTTTTGAATAGCATTTCATTTTTTTCTGATTCTGAAAAACGTTAATCTGAAATCCTACATTTGTACAGAAAAACGAAATCTAAAATATATTACGTCTATTTGTACAGAAAAACGAAAGCTTTAATACAGCGGCTGTATACATTACCGTCTATTTATACAGAAAAACGAAGCGGGTGTGCGTTTGTGTACATTATAGGCAGGAGACTCTGCAGTCTGAAAATCAATAGGTGGGTTTTTACCAAGCCTGTAAAGATTCAGTACGGCTTTAGAAACAGACAGACAGACTAATACGCCTGGAAATCACTTAAACAGACAAAACGAACTCACTAATAAACCCGGAAATCACCAGCAGCTCTTTATTACAGACAGTCTGAAAATATACAGTGCATTCGTACCAATCTATATTCGACAATCCAGATACTATTTTTAAACAAACTGGAACGGTATTATCTCCCTTCTATAATGCCCAAGTGCTAAAGTATTAATTCCATTTTTGCAATATCTTTTATCATCAAAATTGCTAAGTCCATGTTTAATAATCGTATCAGTTTCATGCTTATGAAGATTCGTTCTAATGACATTTGTCTTAATAAAACTGACATTATTGTTTAGAGCGGTTTTAAACTCATTAAAATTCATCATCTTTTTCACATATCCTCGAGGAATACCTTTTGCTTTTTTGTAAGTTCATTGTTATCTAATATGACAGCATACATCTTACTCCTTAATCCAACAAACTCTCTCACCGGCACAAATATAAATTCGTCCTTAAATTTACCAATAACTTTTTTATTCGTATTATCATTAAATCCACTACTAGTCGGATAATCAGATAAATAAAATAAGTCACTGTGTTTATAAATATCCTCATAGACATCTTCACATTTTATATTATAAATTAGCGAATCTGTATCAGTGAATAGCAACTTTGAATCTAACCACTGCTTTTTGGTAAAATTGTAGTGAAAGTCGTACATTAACCACCATGATATATCAAGTATAGCTGCACCAACATAAATCGGTTTATTTAACTTTAAATTTGTCTTTCGTCGTTGTATTGCAACAAGATTTTCATTAAATATTTTCATGCTGACAAAACCGTCGTCGTTAACTAATTTATTTCTGCGATTGATATCATTTACAATTTCTATCGAACTCGCTTTCGAATATTTTCCATTGTCTTTCCAAAAGCTGAGTTATTCATTAACTTAAAAAAGGTTTTCTCAAAGTCGGTCTTTGCCACAGCACGACGTTTGGTATTTAAATTAATATAATTTGACATCCACCTCGACTGATTAAATTTTAGTACGCGATGGACTTTTCTCAGAATTAGTCCAGCATCTACTGCTTGTTTTAAATTTTTGTAATGTATCACGTAATTTCTTTTATTTAGCAAATTTGGAACTAACTTATTAACAATCGAATTTTTTGCTGTTGTCATGGCTCGTTGTTCAGGTGATAGTAAACTGTAATCTATCATCATCGATTCTGCACAAAATGGGTAGTCGTTGTGTAGATCATGTAACGAACTAGGGTAATCTAGATCGACTTCAACAAAATAACTGACATCGGAAAAATCTTTTTCAGTTTCTTTAAGAAATTGATCTGGAGATATCCAATGAAATCCACTGCACGGCATTGGCTCTGACATTGCATACCCATATAAACTGATGCAATCTAGATCAATAATATAATTCGACGGGAGATTTTTATCATAATTTTTTAGATATTTATTATTAGCTACTGCATATTGTTTTGTTATAACACTAATTCCGCATCTGATACCTTTTTCAATAAAATTAAACATATCGACGTCTGTTAAGAGATCTAATTCTATTTTTCTTGTTTTTAGTAGAGCGTCCCACGACAGCCCGGGAGTAGAATAATACCAACAAGGATCTAACCCATAATTTTTATGACTAACTCGACAAAAACTTTTACAAACATCTGCTACTAATAAAACATCAGTTTTCAAATATAAATCATGATAATCACCAAATGTTTTACAACTAAATTTATTCCAAATATCTTGTGCATATTTGTACTCGTCATCTGACACATCTTCACCTTTTAGCTGCGAGTAAAATTTATCTTTGTTAGGCAGAGAAGTTTCATCAAATCTGTTCCAGTCATCAGGATACTCATACGGAAAAATACCTTTTTTGTCAGATCGACGTAGTTTTCACCAAAGCAACTTCGCAGATTACTGAAACTACTACAACCTTTTACAAGTTCATCTAATGGTGCTGCCATAAATTGCAGGCTGTCAATAAAACGTAATTTTCCGAGAGTAACTGACATATACTTTTCAAAATTCTTTGGTATACATTTTATCGTATTATTTAGTTTTAGTTTAGATTTAATTTCCTCGTTGCCAAAAGCTTCTACAATGATATGACTATCATAGCCGCGAATGTTATGTAAAACGACAGGAATAAACTGTGGTGCATGAAATTTTAAATTACAATTATTATGAGCTGCCCCACGATAATGGCCAGTTAAATAAAATGATCGCGCACTTTATCACGGACTCCGTTTGAGTCTACCAATAACTTCTCGCAAATATGACAATTAACCGCTTCATCAAATTCAAGTTGGTACTTAGACGTTATTTTCATTGGAGCTGTCTTAAATAATTTGTTAGAAATTTTATTAACATCATCTATAAGATTTTTTAGTAACCATACCGCCGGACTTTCAGATTCATTATCTTTACATCTATACAACTTAATCGGAAATGAAAACTTATCTTCGACGCAACAAGCTACTTTATAAGCTACTCCGCAAGGAACATGTTGCTGTATTTTTCTTGTACTTGATTTATTAGGATTATTTTCAGCGCCAGCCACTGGAACGAGTAGGAACTCAAACTCGGCATAAATAACGAAAGGTATATTTAGCTTATGATCATAATTTTTAAATTTTAAGACTTTTTCTTTTTCGCTTGGCATAGTTATTCTTTGAACGTTGATACAGTATTTAAGATGTTCCTATAGTTTTCATTCTTACAAAAACCCTGCAAACATCTGTAACAGAAATATTTCTTCTTTTTATTTTTATTATACTGTCCACCAACTAAGCCGTTAAAGTTTTTTATCCAAACGTAATGTCCTTTATAAAATAATAAATTTATCGTCTTTTCTGTAGCAGTCTCTAAAATATACCTTGGGTAAACATTTTCTCGCTCATCCAGTGCAAAAATATTTACTGAAATATTGTTTTGTTTTTCAAACTTTGGTATCTGATTTTCTGCCACTGGAAAAGTTATTCCGTTAAAATTTAGCTTGTTTTTGTATGGCAAATACTTTTCAATTCGGTCACTGTGGTTACTCTGAGGATGTCTCTCCGACAAAATTGACCTACAAAAACATTGATCGTGGTTGTTTTTTGACATTTATACAGCATTTTTTGTTTTTAAGTTTTTTTTTTTTTGGAAGGTCAACGTAAGAACTACCTCAAAGTACGTTATATGTTGCTGTATGAATTAAAACTTCCTTTATCATTTCAAATTTCCAACCTGACCCAGATGAAGTAAATTCCTCCAATTTTTTATTTATTTCTTGGTGTATTTCAGCGGCGACTGTGATAATATTTGTACAAGTTAATATTTTTCGTGATTTAGCTGTTAGATATGGTTCTGAAATTTCGCTGTCGAAACTTGTATTTTCAAAAATTATATCAAGTATATCTTTTTCGATTACATGTAATTTTGATAAAATCGTATGATACTGAACTATTAGTTTGATACTTTTGTGAGCTGCAAATTCCTTAGATACAACAGGCTGTAAAAGATGATATATATTTGTAGAGTTAAAATTTACTACAACATTTTGATCATCAAATTTGTAACTGTTGTCGTAACCGGAAAATGCTGTAGCAATTTTTTTCTGTTTTGATAATGCTCTTTTTAGCAATATCGCGCAATTTTAACATTATATATAATATTTTTATATTTAATAAAAAATTACGTATAAAATCAATTAGAGATATAAAATCTCTATAGTATAATGACAGAAATTGTGAGATATATCAGAATGACATCGATAGAACAAGAAACTTATCATGTTCACCCAAAAGCACAACTTATATGCTGCAAATGCACTTTGGTTCAGTTATTAACATAAAATCTAAAACATCTGTAGGAAAACCAACTCCGGCTGGTATGATAATTTCAGTAAAAGGAGATGATACAGATATCACCGAAATGTTTAGAAAAGATTTTATTTATAGTTTGTTTTGCGAGGACATTCCAGAAGGTCAGCGAGTTTATAGGGTAAATAACTCAATAAACGATGACAATATTGAGAATTTAGCTTTACAGAACGAATTTCAACCTCATCCAGTATTTGATTTGTATGAGGCAAATGATCGCGGAATTATCCGGCATAGAAAAACAAAAAAAGGTATTGGAAGTTTTAATAAAGAAGGTTATTTACATGTAATGGTACGTAGCATAAAAACTGATCATTTTTGTTATAAAGCCCATCGGTTTGTATACGATCTTTTTCATGGTACTATTCCAAATAATTTAGTCATCTACCATATAAATAGCATTAAAACCGACAATCGTTTACAAAATTTAGATTTAGTTATACAAAAAAGAAAATACTAAACGTGGTATAGGTGGCGGTAATAATTTTAAAAATCCTAAAATACCAATTATCTCAACAAATTTAGAAACTGAAGAAGAAATAAAATTTAAATCGATCACAACTGCCGCAAAATATCTTAAAATTCATCCACAGCGAGTAAAAGATGTGGCTGATGGCGTACATAAATCAGCAACATCAATGGCAACTTTTGACAGATTTAGTTTTAAATACGATAACTAATTATATTTTTTAATTCAGTTTTAGTAAGACAATTATGACAAAACATCAAAATATCATCACGGTCAAATTTTAAGTTTATTTTTTTCGGCCGTTGTTAGGAGAATTTTATCAGAATCGCCCTGCATTACAATAACGTCAACAGAATAAGCACTATAACCCGACAGACAAATTCGAACTGCTTCGGCTAGTTCCTTGTGATTTAATATATTAACTTTTTGATGATATTTTGTTTCGCTGGCCATTATTATTTATAATTAGATAAAAATATATTATAATGGATTTAATGAAACGACTTGCTGATATATACTCGGGAGATTATATCGCCACAAAATTACAAGTAATTTTGCCAAGCGCTAACGAAAAATTTGCTGGTTATAGCGAAGATGATATTTTGTACGACAACAATGACAACGATGAAATTACTGACGTTGTAGATAAAAAAAATTACAGCAGGCCGACAACTGGACGATAGAATGTTAAGTATCACATTGCTTAAAAAAATAATAAATCTAATTTTACAGTTACAGAGCAACACATATTTTGACAGCTTATCAAACCTTTTTTAAAAATAAAAATAACTGGCTACCAAAGAAATATAAAATATGATTTTAGTTTTATTAAAATATTTAATTTAATGCCAGTTGATAATGCAAGAAAATTACATTTAATTTCGTTATGTAAAACTATCAAATGTAAATCTGTACTTGTAAAGTACGAACAAATTTATAATAACATTATTGTATCTACCGAATTGGCACCCAGCTATTAAATTTATCACTATATCCTCTCCATTTAACTAAACTTTTGTTGCCGCGTTTTCGGATAACTTTTTCAATAACAAATATGTCTTGGGAAGTTTTCTGAAGTTCCTGCTCGTAAAAACTGCCAGTTATAGGCTCACCCAGTAAATCCTTCAGAACGTATGTTACAGGTATTGTTAAAAGTACTTTATCAACAACAAATACTTCTTCGCTCCAGTTTGGAGTAAATCCTTTTTCAAATGTTTTTTTCGTCAGAGAAATTCTAACTCGATCACCAACTTTAAATTTATGTCTGCGGTACATGTTTTCGTTCGCCAAAATCGGATTTTTAATTGCATCATCTGGATACATTTTAGTGGTTCGATGTTTCGTGTTATTGTATTCGTCAAAAATGTTCTGTAAATTATCAGTATATTTATTTGTATTTTTAGCTGTCAAATACTTATGAATTTTTTTCGTTTAGTGTACGATTAAATCGCTCGACGACAACACTTTTACCTTCATTTCCTGTAACGTATTTTTTTATATTATTTTGGAGCAAAAACTGCTAGAACTTTTTGTTAAAAATTCTGCTCCGTGATCAGTCCAGATTCTATTTGGTTTTCTTTCTGTAGTTGTTATTATTTGTTTTAGCGCATCAGTTATCGACGTTCCTGTCTTGTCTGAAACTGGAACACTAAAAGCATATTTGCTAAAAACATCTATGACATTAAACAAGTATTTCTTTGGAGAGCCGTCAGCTCCAACGTTAAATTCAGCTATCGTCAACGGCATTTGCGACATCTTTATGTCGCGGAAACTTTTTTTTTTTAGGTTTGTGTAATTTAGCTGCAAGATCTTCATACAATTCCTTTCCGAGTCCAAGTTTATATTTTGCTCCAATAAAACCCTGCACCAACTTTCGGTCAACCCTTTCCCTGATTCCCTGTGGTTTCACATCACGAAGTTCGTCTAACATTACTTTATCACAGCCGTGCTTATCTTGTTCGTTGTCTCTGTAGCAGATATCATGGCGCATGGCTATTGCATCAACGTGATTGTAAGGCTCTTGTCCTGGTAATGGATTATCATTTTCATCTAGTTGCTTGTCTAATGGATTATAAGGTCCAGTATATTTATGGCCTTTCAATGTCCAACCACCTTTTGGTTTCGGCAATTTGCCAATTACTTTATGTATATCTATACCTGTTCCTTTAATTTCTCTGTTGTTACATTGTTGACAGTATGTGACAATTTTATTTTGCTCGAGACATAAATCTCTGTCAGAATCGCACTTGCATATCATTATATATTTTCAGATTTATAATAATAATTGTTTTCAATCGTCTACTAAAATAACGTCCCTGACAACATCAGTACATCCAGCTCCAGACAATTTCCTCAAAAACATACTTTTTCTTTTTCCACAAATTGCGCAAAGACGTTTCAGCATCATCCTGTTGTTCTTTGTTTTATCTGTTGTTTCATTGATATTTTCTGTTTTAGTTTTACATTTGAGACATTATGTTGACATTATATATTTGTAATTTAGATAGAATTGGCAAAATTATTTATAATTTTGTGCAATCTCATCATTGGCGTGAGAAGGATGCTTGTCAAACTGTAAAATAAATTTTAAAAACTCTGAGTCAGAGTTCTTCAAACTCGCGGACATCTGTTTAATGAACATCACCCAATAATATCCACAAGCTGATGTTCTAATAGGTTGAAGTTGATTGGACGAGTAATTTATTATTTTATAATTTTTGTTTACATATTTTTTTATTGCGTCACTTGGTGGAAGTCCAAATGAGTCAAAGTAATTGTTATTATAAACTGCTACCCAATGTGTACCAGATCCGTCGTTGAAATCTTGTATATTTATCACGCAGGAGCCACCAGCGGACGGCAATGGAATTGCCGCAAGTTCATCTTTGGAATAAACTCCGTGGAAATTTTTTACTTGTTTTAGCTTATCAAGTATATCAAAGTTACTTAGCGGGGCCGTGTACCCGGTAATGTTAGTCCTCGTCCTCTTCCCAGCAGATTTGGCAGTAGACTTCCCGCTACTCCCGCCAGCAACGGTCCTATAAATCCGCCTTTGGTTGCTCTTCGACGTCGCGGTATCTTTTTTTTTCCTTGTTGTTTTCTTCGACGTGGCATTATATTTATCAGTCACATAAAATTACAAGTAATTTTCCTAATTTTGTTACCATCGACATTCATACGAAAATTTTCTTTATACCACTGCCAACAATACCACTGCCTCAACTGCTTTTTTTGGTGCGCCAGATACTGCACCAGACGCTGCTGCTAGTCCTAATGTACCTAACACCGGCAAAAGTTTTTGGTATTAACGTTCTGGCCATTGCAGATAGTGCCGCACCAAAGAAGCCGCCATGTTTTGATAGTTTTTTGTGTGGCACTTAATTTAAAACAAAAGGTTTGCCGCGGTTATACTTATTTACTTGTTTTTTGCTTAATATTAATTTTGTTAAAATACCCTTGGAAATGTTAGGGTCGACTTTTAATGATCCCTGCATCTGCTTTGCAACATCAGCTGCTAATTTTTTAACTTGACCATCAGTCAAATATATTTCTTTTACAATATATTTTGTCATTATATACAGATTACAGATTAAACTCAAAGTTTTTCAAACTTGTACCGACATTTTACCTCCAACATAATCAATTGTAACAGATCTATCGCTGATCACTAACGCGTACACGTACAACTGTGCCACTGGAACTGCTCCTAATGTCCAGGTAATTTCAATATCAGCAGTTGAAATTACATCACTTTCATTTTGTTTACTAACATCAAAATAAAATATCGGATAAAGTGTACGAAATTCCTCTACTGATATCTGAGATCCATCTCCGACATCTTGATATTTTTGCACTGCGTCGAGCAGGTACATATAAGGTCTAGCAATATTTTTATTAGCCTCATCTGCAAAATTGCATTCTATCGCTCGTTCTGGATATTGCTTTGAATTTAGTCTAGCATATATTCGTCTAGCATTAGCATTATCAAATACTGCGTTATTTTGTTGTTGGTTACCGCGTCGCGCTTGCAGTTGAAATACAACAAATAATTGCCTCGGCAGTTGTTCACTTGATGTTGTTGTAACTCGCCATGTGTAGTCGGTAGTATTTGGAACCACTGTTTGATATATTTTTTGTTTGTGCGGTTTTTAAGAACATCGTCTAATTCGAGCGATTTTGAAACTGTTGGTGTTATTTGTGGCATCCACAGCGCAAGTTTATTTATGATAAATTGTACATCAGCTCCGCCTGACCTAAACAGGCAGTCGTTTTGTTCTGATCGATCTAAAATAAATGTATGTTTAACTCCACGAAATATTTTATTGTAATCGCGACAAAAACCGAAGATTGTACTTAACGGCAGCATCATTGTAATTTGACGTGATTCTGCTGCGAGTGCCTTTCTCTTAGTATGACCTTCATTGTAACGTACATTTCTTACGCTAATTATCCCGTTAACTAAATTTAACATTGCAACGCCGTCTGCAGCCGCACCTGGTGGTGTTATACAAAGATTATTACAAGCAGCAATGAGTGAGACTCTTGTAGCAGCTTCATTAGCGTCTGCGGCTGGTGCGGCTATACCAAAATTATTAGCATTAGCGATAAGAAAATCTTTTACAATTATAGCATCTGCAGCTGCATTAGCACCGTGATCAAATGCTCCTTTTGAAATAAACTCACCAGATCCTGCTGTACCAATTCCAGTATCTTTAAACCACATCATATTAGTTGCAGTTGATCTAGTGCAATCGTCGGAAAAATGAAATAGTATTTAAGATTGTACTTGCAACTTGTAAATGACTTGAAATATCCTCAACAGTTTGATTGGCTAGTTGATATCTGGCACTTTTAAATAAACACCAGCCATCATTTATAAGAGCTACTTCTGTTCCAGCTGCAATTTCAACAGGTGGATTGGCCACTGTTATAATCTGACCGCAAACTTCCAATATTGCTTTGTGAGGTAATAAAAATACATCTACGTCTCTAGTATTAAATGTTCTGACACCAGTTTTATTTGGTTCATTAGAATTTTCGTCGAGATATTCAACATACTCAAATTCTGTCACGGTGTTGTCGGTATCATAAGTTTCTGCTAAATCGAGATACTTTTTAACAGACATTTTTTATTTATTAGATTATATAAAATTTTGTCACTGCGGCGCTGTTACTTTAGATATTAATTTTTGTATAATCTGCTCTCCATTTGGTGATAAAAGCATTTTTGTTCTTGTTATCATAGCACGTTGAGTTTCTTTTGTTGGAGCGATTTCTGATATAACTTGTTTGATTGTCGGTGGTTTCTGAGTAATTTTATCAGTTATTTTTTGTCCCACCGCAGTTCCAGCGGCAGAGGTGGCGACAGTTGCAAAAGCCTTTCACGCGTCAAGTGCAATTGGTGCAACTTTATGCGCGACTCCCGGAACATTTTCAATAATTTTAGCAAATATACTTCCCAAAAATCCACCAACTATTTTTCTTCGGTAAAATTTTTTTTGTTTCATTATATCTGAGGTTGCATAAAAATCTATTGTACTTATAAGTGTAAATAATAAGTAACAACCTCGTTATTCAGATCCAGCTGTCGTCTACATTGATCTGTCAACTGCACATTTATACTCGCTATTTGCTTTTTAGCATTTAGCGGATAATAAATAACTTGCCGCGGACTAATTTGCATGAGCGATCCCGGTGGAACATCTGGTGAGAAACTATATATCGTTTGTCCTTTACTGCCCTGAGCTGACTAAGATCCAGACGCAATGGAGCAATTTATTAATATTGTGTTTACGTCAGTTATATTTACAGGTAAATCACCATCATATGTTATAGTTTGTTCTGCTACAGATCCATATTTCTTGTGAATGAATCCAATCAG
>JAECUM010082706.1:0-13190 GCA_016617855.1 Megalonaias nervosa | reverse complement strand
TTCAAGGAATGCGTCATGTTACTACACATTTTTCCTTGAGCCGAGACGTAAAATATGAACACATTAGTACACTTGGAGGGACAAATTATATCACTTTTTTAATTAATGTAAGGCTTTAGATTTCTTTTCGCTAATGATAACCAACGGAATCTGATTGTTTTATTAGTAAACTTGCAGTTAAATTAGAAGTACTGTCGTTATGCTACTCTTTATAAATCTTTTCCGATTATCATCTTTTTCACTGGTTTTCTTGTAGTCCTACATTTTAGCGTCTCCAGGGCAATATTTTAACTGTAAATACAATTTACTCTAGGGAACGTTCCATTTATTTCGCTCTCATATTTGATTACTTCTAACAATCTGCAATGTTCAGATCCGGGTCTATGCAGTTTGCAGTTGGACTCGGCTTAACATCGTGTACACACGAAAATTCATTAACAATATAACCTGAAGAATACTATTATGCGATCTTAAAGGAATCGATGTGAACTTAGCTTAGCAGATTATAGTGTATGCTTTTGACAGGCTGGCAGTTTTCTCATGTTAAGAGAAAATGCATCTATAATCTAAAAAGACCCTTGTATGTAGGAGAGGACAACTTTATCTTCTTATGTTAGTGGATGACATGATGACATCACAATCTGAAACTTTATGCTTTCTTTAATATTGAATAAGTTCCTTTCCAGAAGCTAAGAATCGTTATTAATTTGTATTTTTTTTTTGTGCAAAATCATTTCAGGAACAAGTTGTCAAAGAAATAAGAAACAAAGGAAAACAAACACAAGTTTACACTTTCTTTAAAATATGTATTCAAATTTCTTTAAATATGCGTCTAATTGACTTCAAAACTTTTTGAATTCCACCATCTTGCATGAAGTAAATAGTAGTCATGTAAGTTATTTAGCTTTTCCAACGATACGACCTCGCAGAATGCTTGCTTTCAAAGTGCTTCAGTGTTCTTGCTAACCGCTTTTCCGTGCGTATCTTTGTGCTATACCGGGAAACATCCATGTACAATGAATTTGTTTTCGTTTTGCCGGTATAATGATAGTTGGTTGGTTGGTGTTAATCGCACTTTTGAACTCATTATTGAATATATCGTGACGAGAAAATGGAAGCTAAGTGCTTTTCACATCTGAGTTGGCCTGGTATCAAACCATCGACCCTTGGATTACGAGTCTGATTCTTTGCCGGCTGAGGTACCGCGGGTTCCACTTGTATAACTATGATACAGTGAAACCCATAAAGACCGTACCCTCATGAAACTAAAGTCCTCCAGAAATCAAAAATATTTGTATTGTCCCGAATGTTTCCTTTATTAATTTAAATTGAAAAAGAAAACAAAAATTTAGTAAACTAAAACACTTTGACTTTGAAAACTTTAGTAATTGTTAGGTTCCAAATTTCATATTTACACTGAAATTAACCTCAATCTCATCAAACAGAAACTTACTCAGAACGTGTCCAGGTAGCTACCCGATCTCAGTTGTGAGGTAAGCCAACGGTCATGGTTGCTACTGAAGTAAAACAAAGACCGGCACTCGCACTAGCGCAGAAAACAACTAGTGTAAACATTATGGCAGCATTTACAACTGGCCAAAGAAACGGCTTTCAGAGTTAATTGGTTGTTACATAGCGCCAGTGGCTGTGTAAAGCAAAGGAGATTATGAGCCGATCAAAAGACTGTACACCGAAATGATCCTAAAACCAGCAGCTCTTAATATATTAAAACAAAGCTCGAGCCTTAACCTGACATTTCTGCGGGACAAAGACCAGCAAAAGAACAAGTTTGCAACAATGTTCTCTCATATTTACTGGCTATTAATATTTTACAAAATCACGTAAAGTTACATAAAAATATAAATGCATATTATGAAACAAAATTAGTGTCAGCACTTACATCATTGATGTCCTCTCATTTTATTAATAAAACGTGAAGCATCCGCTAATCAATATACACATAAATGGATGTATCTCGGTTTAAGTAAAATTAGGAAAGCTCAGCAAACCGAAAACCCATAAAAACTTAACAACTTTTTGGTCCCTTGTGGGCTCCTCGCATGTTCCCAGCTATATAAACTGGTAGCCTTTGAGGAGTACCCCCATGTGTCCGAAAATTTAATGGCTTTTATAAGTTAGTATATCCCACAAAGGTCTGTAGTGTTATGTTCCCGTAAAAAGATCAAAAAGAATTTTGACTTGAAAATTTAGTTAGATATTGTTTTTGAATTTGGGGTTGATCAATCTACTATTATTACTAGTCGGGTTACCCGGTCTGGTTCCCCAACGTTCCCATTTTGTGTGAGATTTAGGAGGTCGAATTCCCCACCTGATACATATGTATAAGGTTGATTTCCATTCCCCGTATCTCTAGTAACCATTTTGACAGAAGGTCGCCATCCTATCCTATGTCTGCTATGTGATACACGCTATATTGCGTGTATGGACGATTTTTATGTCAGGACGGCATTTCCCCCACACTGATATTTCTATTGGTTGTCTATATTGAACACACTTGACCAAAGAACAGACCCCTGTGGGAGTCCATTAGTCTGAGGCCCCTACGAGCTGCAGTTCTCTTTGACGCGCACTCTGAAGCGCCTGTTGCGAAGAAACAGTTCAATAAAGGATATGACGGACTTCTTCAAGAAATGGCGTCTACAGACAAGCGCAACAAAGACAGTCTCCAGTGTCTTCCACCTTAACAATGCAAATGCGAACCTTGAGCTTTGCATCCTCCTCAATGGGCAGCAAATAAAATATGACCTGACACCAACATACTTTGGTGTGACTCTGGACAGATCACCGACATTCTACAACCACCTGAAGAAAATGCAGCAAAACTTTGTACTCGAAACAACCTACTCCGCAAACTGGCTGGCTCAACCTGGGGCGCTAGTGCTCAGACACCGAGTATTGCGCTCCTGTTTGGGCTCGATCATCTCATACTAAGCTAACTGATGTCCAGCTCAACACAACAATGAGCATAATCTCTGGAGGAACACTACTCCTTTACCATGGCTGCCAGTACTCAGCAATATTCCTCCTCCACATCTGCGTCGCCAGGAAGCAACCACAAACGTGTTGGCTAAGGTCTATGCCAGTGAGAAACTTCCACTGTACATGGACATCACCTCACATCCAGCAGTCCGCTTCACTTCGAGATGCCCAATCTGGTTTGGTCCGATGCCGGAGGATATGGCAGCTATTTCAGCATGGAGCGTTGAGTGGTCTTCAACAAATGTTGTAAACCACTCCCACGAAGCTGAGCCATCTGTCTGCCCTCCTGGCTTCAACCTTCCACGTCATCTGTGGACCACACTGAACCGCTTTCGGACAGGACAGGGTCGTTGTGCAGTCAACCTTGTCCGATGGAGCCAGGCCACTAACTCTTCCTGTTGCTGTGGAGCTCTTCAGACCATGTCACACATTGGGAACAACTGTCCACTGACAAAGTTCCCCGGTGGACTGCATGTTCTGCATGTTGCTGATGATGACGCTGTTAAATGGCGGAGCAAGCACTGCACACAATAATAATAATAATAATAATAATAATGATAATAATTGGTTGTCTATATGATTATTTTGGTTAAACCTTTTACAAACAAAAAAGGGTGGGAGGGAAGTATCTTTCTACACTTGCTGTTGTTTTTATTTTGTTTCCTAAAATAATTTTGCCAAATGTCTTGGAGAGACGTATTGTGTTCTATCCCCAAAAATAAAAAAATAAATCAAAATAAAAAGACTTCCATATATATTCTATGGTGGCACGTGTGTGCTATTAATGTATTTTCCGTCTCTTCTATTCACATATCTAGTCTTACAAAGGCCAGGTTAATCAATCTTAATTTGCCCTTTTATCGACTTAACATGTTTTCTCTTATTTTTGTCGAAGTCGACTTACAAAGGGCCAAAAGAGAAACAATATATTAAAAAAATGAATTTGTTTTTGTTCATGCTATGTACGCATTTTTGCTTAGTTGGTGTGCTGGGAAAACTTGTTAGTATTAAGTTTTTTTGTTCCCCTCGTCTATATGTTTGGTGTTTAATATATTCTCGATTTTTCCCAGGTTTCTTCATAGGCCTATCCACATCGCGTAGCGCCATGTGAAATAGCTCTGTGGTATGTACACCAGGTACTTCTCAACATGCCATGTTATTTTTATGTTAGATGAGCGAGTTTTCCCATCTTGTGAGTATTGTTAGGTTGTTACTTTTAGGTCAAGTTAGTTGTTCTAAAAGAGGTATATATTGTTTAAGATATTCTCCCTCCAGGTCCCCAAGAGGTACCCGGGTCTTGCTTCGCTGTAATAAGACCTTTCGTTGGTGCTCCTTTGCTTAATTTCTATTGAGACCAATAAGTATGTTCATGTCTTGCTTTGTTGTCACAGCCATTCTGATAGTTTCATTATGCTTACAATCCAGCATATTGCCATGCTTTGTTGTGACAGCCATTCTGATAGTTTCATATACTTACAATTCAGTATATTGCCATACTTTGTTCTGACAGCCATTCTGATAGTTTCATATGCTTACAATTCAGCATATTGCCATACTTTGTTGTGACAGCCATTCTAATAGTTTCATATGCTTCAAAGACCTATCAAAATGTTGTATCCGGAGTATCTCAGTGAATACTACAGCATGGATGCCATTTATCAAAGCTTCTAAAACACGGTGTTGCAGGGCAAATATTGGTATAGAAATTCTATGCCACAAAATGAACATCATTGCTAAGAATGCATAGAGTGATATCGCTAATACGGGTTCTGTACGTCAAATACTTGGTCATTCAACCAAAGCAAGGTCTATTTATCGGGAGAGACGAGGGCTAATAACGGAGAACAACATGTTGGTCTAGAAGCTAAAGGGAAATAGAGATCTACTAAACATAATAATTTATTTGTTTTTCCATCGATATGCAATAAAAGACTACTCTT
Source organism: Megalonaias nervosa (assembly GCA_016617855.1). Classification (NCBI taxonomy): domain Eukaryota; kingdom Metazoa; phylum Mollusca; class Bivalvia; order Unionida; family Unionidae; genus Megalonaias; species Megalonaias nervosa. Next base: position 8,250 of record JAECUM010082706.1, on the reverse strand, counting down.
ACAAGTTTGTAGTTTTGCCTTTTACGCCCAAAGATCCCAATTCCATGGACCCCTAGGTAGGTTTTCTAATTGGCAGAAACATTTATTTGGAAAGTATACCAGTTGTCAAGTAACACTGATGATATGAAATAAAACCCTTATAGAAAATACGTTTTGGGGTTTGTTTTTTTTTTTTTTTTTTTTTTTTTTTTTTTTTTTTTTTTTTTTTTATAAAAAAAGGAGCTTAATCAAAGAGTGATTTTGAACTGCATGGTTAAGACGATCTGAAAATTATTGGCCATATTCAACCAAAATCCGAGTGTAAGAGTTATGACCTCTGATCCCGTATATTTTCTGTCGCAATGGTTGGCAATGATCTAATTATAAAGCTGATTTTCATAAATGTCTTTATTACATCTTTAATAGTTAATAAAAGAAAAGGATTCTGAGGTCACATTTATTATCTAAATATGACGTCATCCCTTTGGATGCTCCAAAAGGTGTGTATATTGTCACGTTTATATAGCGGTCAAATGGTCTTAGCTGCCATTCAAATTTGTAAACTAACCGCCCAAACAAGTTTTCTATATAAATGTCTTCATTTTTATACAGGCCACCTGCTTTCCGTAGTCAGCGGTTACGTGTTTCCTAACCAAAATATTAGTTTATCATTATTTTAAGCGATCAATAGAGCCTTTCGACAATGACCCATAAGTATATGTGAATCGATGCGCAAAATTTCGTTTCTCGCTTGTATTCACTATAATCCAGTGACATCGTAAGGGAAAATGAAAGGTGTCAGTATATGAAAAATTTGAAAGCTAGGCGATTTGTACTATTAGGGAAGAGGGGAGAAGCACTTCGTTTGCTGGATCGTTGGAAAAGCAGTGGCGATTTCGAAGCAGAAACACAAGGCACCATCTGTGCCAGTGTGATGGGCGTAATTTGATATCTTTATTTATCGGCATGCGAACCTTCAGTTATCTCTGATAAATAGCATTTATTTTTGAAGAGAGCTATGAGTTGTATCTCATTTTATTAGGGTCAGTGTTCATTTAATTTGTACAAACTTGTCTGAAGGCAAACGAAGTTTCGTATCATGTGTTAATAGAAATAGACATACGATGCATTTTATCATTCGTTTAGCATCACTGGGCTCAGAAATAAGCCGACAGTATTTTGATCTAGACGAGTTGGGCAACTGTTAATCCAGATATTGTTTGAAGTAAGAACAGCTGTTTCTAGGCCAAATTATACAAGACGGCCCAACAAAGAGCATGTTAGTAGTGAAAAGTAGGTGTATTTGTATGTAGTATATATAATATATATCTATAATATGTAGGCTGGTATATCACTAGTTGTGTAACATTTTCATTAGATACTGTGTACACACACAGATACATGCACTTTGTATAAATCAATTATTTCTTAGCGCGTCGGGTACTGCAATTTGACTATAGCTGGAGACTTCTTGCAATGCATGCCATATGCATTGTCAGATAAGTTTTGTTGATGTTATATTATTTCCATTTACAGTTTGATATTTCTACAAGATGGGAACTGATAACTCGGAAAAGATATCAGAACTGAGGACCCGGATGAAAGATATTTCTCCTCTGGAGGATGAACCAGATTTTTTCACTTCAGAAGAAACGTAATAACTCTAATACAACTTATTTATCCAAGCACATCTCTCTCTCTCTCTCTCTCTCTCTCTCTCTCTCTCTCTCTCTCTCTCTCACACACACACACACACACACACACACACACACACACTCATTCGATCCCCTCTGTAATGAAGTTAACGATATTTGATCTTCAACTAGACATACACACCAATCCGGTTTTATGACATACCTCGCTACCCCGAAATTTTAAATGCAGAAGATCCTAAAAGAATTCTTCTAGCTAAAGTTAGAGTAACTGTGGCCTGTATTTTGGCAGGATAGTGCCCTTCGTTGTTATTGATTTCAGTTCCTGCATACGTACAATTGTAGTTCACTTGTAAACTATGTAACTTGTAAACTATCCACCACATCTTAAGTTCATCTGAAAAGCCAACGTACTCTAAAAGCTGAATCATTGTGACCTACTGTACTTTTTTGTTCTTCGAGTTCATAAAGACTTTTCAACCTAATTAATTCGTGGCATATGGTTTTTTTTTTTTTTTTTTTCATCTTCCATGACAGCTTGATATTCAGTACAGTCTTCTTGATAGCAAATATCAGAGGGGAAATGAGATACTTAGTGACAGTTCCGACAAAGCCAATGTATTGACGATTGCTCTTAAACCTATTCGTCTGTAGCATAGTTACATATACCAGTAATTCCTAATCATTGCTTACAATATCATCCACATTATGTGAATATTATCGTTCAATTTATTATAGTTTTTGTACATGTGTAAGATAACTAAAGGTCAGATAGTTTATTTGTCACACACTGTTACCAGACACTTGCTCCAAATAACAGTAGAATCTTGGACTTTATTCATATCGGTATATGCTGCAAGTGTCTTGCAATATAATATTGTGATATACAGCCATTAACATCATCTGTAGGACACATCGAAGGTATAATTATTCCCGAACCGGCAGGGGGTGGGGGTGGAGAAGGACGAAGCTTAATACATGGATAGAAGTATTCAGGGGATATCAGTCGACATGGTCATGATCACAACAGCTTAATATACTAATAAAACGCACTGAATGGAATACTGCTCTCTCATTGGTTGAGCGAAAATTACGTCCTACGCTTACTGATTTTCAGGCGAGCAATAACGGGGCATTATTCCATTGAGTGAGTTGTGCTTTCGTAACCCCGTCGATCGGAGGGTGGGAAAATGGTCTGGCGTTTCTTAAAGATGTCATAATAGGTCAGACTTTGTGTATGCATAAAAAGTCAAATGCCTGAGGTAAATAAACAGTGGTACGAAATTATTTACACTGTGAGAAGTGTATCTTGAAAATGCAGCGTTGATTCTTAAATTGGTTGTGTGAGAAGGGAGAGCAAGTGGCCTCCTTTGTATTATTATATAGTACACATATAATTAATTAACAGGTAAATTGTAAGCAACGATACAAACCCCTGTGATCACAGCCAACGTGGAATACTATCCCATATCGCCTAATTGAATTTGCTTTCGTTTTCGTCTTTTAAGTTGTTTTTTTATTCTTCTCTTTTGCATTTCACATACTCTTTTCAAAATTAATTTTGTGTTTGTTTCCTAAGTCCTTACTTTGTTTGAGTAATATCTGAGCTCTTATCGTAATTTTTAATTTTGTGTGTCTTGCTTTGCAAGCTGTGCTTTGTGAAATTGTATCCTGTTCATTATTTCATTGCGAGGGTAATGGTTGTCTCCTTTGTTTAGGTTCCAGATTTGTTTATTTTTGCGTGTAGTTTTATCTTTGAGAGCTCCTAATTTCGCAAAGTGTGGGCACATGAAGGCCCCCTTGGTCACTCACCAACCTGCTTAGCGTGCACGCATCGGCATCCCCCTTTATATGCTGCCCTTAAATCCTTACGTGAAGTGGGGACCCCACTCCTTCCATGTACCTTGGTAGGGTGGTCGTGACAGGCCCTGGGCCTGCTATGTATTCTCCGGATAGGGACAACAAAAAGGAGAGGAAAGGTGCCACCCACGTATTTTATGATCTAGAATTGATAACAACAACACTCGCCAAGGAGGTTTACTAGTAGGGATAGTTCCAGCCTGCACTAACTGATAAATGGCTTCGTGATAATAACAATCCATTTCGACGTCTCCCTTTCCGGGGAGAGATACTGGAAGGGAGAGTCTCCATTATTATGGACTTAAATGAGTTCTCAGAGGAACCGATGGTGACGGTCTCTCGCCTCCAGTGGGAGTCCCGACTATTTGCTTACTGTCGGGCCAGGTATTTCAAGAAGAGAAAGTTTGGACGTTTGATAAGACGGTAAACAAAGTTTACCGCATTCTTCCTAAAGACTTTTGTCGTAACCACATTGGTATTGAAGACAAGAAGATTCTCTCCAGCATGGAGAGACTTTCTTGGGCAGCATCTCCTGATATTCAGTTGCTCCCGCACTCAGCGATGTAGACCATATTATTACATATTATTTATTCCAAGATACACGAACTTGCAAAGCCGTAGAAGGGTTCTCTAACCTATCCTCTACACTTCATTCGCTGGTTTCTGCGTCAAAAGTAAGGATGTCGGCGGGGGCACAGGCATTGGCGCGAAGGCGTTGTGTCATGCGCTGTCGTTGTCGGTGGCGCTCTGCGAAGCTTCTTCACCTTTGAGACGTCGAAGGTCTTGCTGGAACACAGCAAGGACCTTTTAAGGTCTGCACCTCTTCAGGCGGAGACACTCTTCAGAGACTTCAACCTCTCCGTGGCGTCACAGGAATTTGAGGGACCAACAATAAATGTCCCAGCCCTGACAGCAGTTCCGAGCCCATCGAAACAGGTGAAGAAGCGCACCCATCCTGATTCAAAGCTCCATCTTGCCGAAGTCAATTTCGAAAGTCATCGCACTCGGCGTGTTAACCGCAGAGCCGTAACTCCTGTCTCCATTACTTACCTCTTACGACATGCAGGATAGCGCATCGGACCTATTTTGTGTCCTCGAGCTCAACGGGGCGACATGGTCAAGATAAAGAAACCAAAGGAAGACTATGGCACTTGACAGTCACAACAAGTACATAATTATACAGAATGTTCTGAATAATGAAATCAAATAAATAGATGATGATATTGAAAAGCAAACAAGTAATTTCTGCACAAAAGTTATTGACTTGAACAATAAAATAACAGTTAAACCAGTACTCTGTAAGATGCAGAAAAAGACAGAATTGACAAATCCGATAAAAGAATAAAATAAATGAGACAAATTTAATGGCTAGGAACACATGTTTATAACAGAGACAGTGAAGCGTATGTAATAGATATCAAATGCATGTAAAATTTAAAAAAATCTTGTATTCAAATGGCAGAATCCACACTGTTAACACCAAAACAAAACAGGAAAAATAAAGACATTCACAACTGAACTGGGAAATGGGCACAAAGAGTCTTGCATTATAATGGAATGAATAAATCATGAAAAGAAATCGATGATGTTTGATGAAAAAACAATACTAATAGCTGGATGTATATTGCGGTATGATTTTCGCACTGCACACAAATGGTATTGATTTATATATGAATTTAATACGAGATGTGGTTTCATTTACTATAATTGCACCATCACTCCTCAGAGCTTCTGTCAAACACACAACAAAGTTAGCTAGGTTTTTAGACGTTTTAAATCTGACAACACAGCCAGACATAGTCAACTGCTATGCTCTTCCATATTTAACAGTTATGCTCCATGCCGTTTTGTTCAGTACAAGTTGCATGTAATAGATCTGTTGGAGCAATATGAGCACTCAAATAAAATCAAATCAAGCTTATCCAAACCTTTCGTCAGCTTGCATTTTTTTTAATAACCTTTTTGTTTTTTCTGCATTCGGTTATAGGTAGACCACGAACATGTTGCTAACATATTGGGCCTTGGAAAAGATACACCGGAGATGAGGTTTACATTGTGGTAGAATTATGTACTAATATTTACAAGAGAACAGTGTTTCAATAATTGGAATAAAACACAAAATTTACCGCTGACTTATGATGCCAAAAAATTTGGCTTTTTGTATTTAAGCTTAATGCAGTGTATGAAAGTCTCGTTATCGCAAATAACCAGAGTCCAGTCGCCTTTGATCGATTGCTATGAAATTTTGTTTAATAGAATGGTCCTCATCTAAAGCTGTGCATATCGACCGATCACTTTGCTCCTGCAAATCTGCGCCTTTGCCCATTCTGTCTTATAGCTTAATGCATTGTATGACACAATTTCATTAGCGCAATTAATCTCGCTTTCTTTTTTGTTTTCCTCTAAGTCAATTGCCATGAAATTTCTTAATGTTTTGGTCATAATCTGAAGATACATAACATCGATGAATCCCTTGTTTTCATTGTATTTTACCAGAGTGTATGCTCTTTTTCTTGTCTTGCGACATAATGCATTGTACAACCCAGTCTGTTTAATGCAAATAGTCCCGCATTGTTTGGTGGATTGCCACGATAGGTGGTAGATTTGGTCATCACCTGGACGTGTGGGCACACCACTTTGTTCCCGCCCTTCTTGCTAGAGTTTCTGACCTTATTGTCCTGCACCGAATGCAGACTGAAATACTGAATTTGTGCAGTGTTTCTATGAATTGCAGCGAATCTGTTTATCAATTAAAGATTCATATTTTGACAAATCTCTGTATTCCATTTATGTTTTTAAGATTCGTTGCGATTTGTTGATGGTAGGTGGATTCAACTTATGACTGTATTTTGTAGCTCTTGGAGGACTATTGTGAGACTATTTATTATTATATTATAACCTTCTGATATTTATGTTGTCCAGTCATTGTGCTTACACTATTTTAAAAGAGCTATACTCTTTTGGGACATTAGACTCAACTCCATCATGGACTGGGGGTGGGTGGGGGTGAAAACATATTTGTGTGAGCACAATTCCACAACCATTTTGATATGGGATGCATTCCATCATGATGTTCACAATCAGAAGACCTTGGAGTATTTAAAAGAATTCGGTTCATATAAAAATTCTTATTGGTATTTTAATGATTTTCCCCTTTTTGTACTTAGTCTTTTATGACTTTCTCTGGAAGTCTGAACTTAATGAACACAATAGAGCAAGAATTGTGCTGATGTGTGATTAAACCCTGCATATAGATACATATTTAAGCATACATTCATGTTTTTTATGGCCGTCTGTCCATATAAGTGTCTATTTTTACATCTTGCAGACTTGTTCGGTTCCTCAAAGCTCGGAACTGGGATATAAATGCCTCTGAGAAAATGCTGAAAGAGACAGTGGAATACAGGAGACAAAAGCGACCCATGCATATGGATTGTACATGGTGCCATGAAAAACCTGGATTCCACTCAATGGTACTATAGTTTGTCTCTATATATCTGAGAATGTCAGTAAACGATGTAGTATAAAGGAAGATGTAACTGCATTGGTAAATTGTAAGGTGAATGGAATAGTAAATTCCTCAGAAAGGATGCATGAGACATTTTTTTTAAATAGCTTCCTATAAAATAATTCTAATGTTTTTTTAATCTGCCTCTTTTAATGCATTTGGAGTTTAATGATTAAATATGCATGAAATTTACCTATTAAGGCAGCATCTACCTTACAGTGCAGTGAAACACAATTTTGTTCAGTGTAGTCTATTTTTTCTTGAGATTTACAAAATACAAATTCTGCAGCTAATTTGCAGTTTTAAGTAAAGGCAGTAGTCATGGTCGTCCTTCTGTTATTGTATTTAACTTCATATTTCTCTTCTTCAGTACCTAATACCTTCATTTGGAAAATAAACCCATTTTCTTTTATACCCTCAGGAATAACTGGAACATAACGGCAAAGCATTCTTCTTTTAATTTCTTTTTAAATACCACAGTCTTAATTACTAAGTTTTTGAATAATTTCCTTTCAAATGCATCCTGGGTCCATGGGTGGTTAAGTGGTTGAAGGAGCATGGTTTTATAGATAACTGAAATCTCACCTCTGCCTGCATGGGTTTGAGTCTTGACTTGGCCAATGTGGGTATGTGAGAAAGCATGCCAGCAGCTTCACATGGGTCAGTGGTTCCTCCTGAGATTTTCCTAGGCTCTTCCTCCAACAAATATAATGTCTGCTATGTATAGCCTATCATGTGCTGAAACACACAAAGAACATCGCTTGCATCCATCTCTATCATTTGCTGTTTCAGCGCCAAGTTGGATTTGATCTGATGGGCAGACCAGTGGTATATTCCAACTTTTCCCAGGCCATCTGCCACAGAAATTCTGTAGAAGACTCCATTACCCACAGTACCTATATACTAGAGAATGCCAAAGCTTCAATGGGCCCTGGTGTATCTACATGGATATATATTCTTGATTGTACAGGTATCATTTTCTATGCCCGAAATAGGTTTGATTTTAGCAAATATGTCATTGGCATTTATGTAAATATCCAGACATTAATTTTTCTGCACACATTTTTGTAACTTGTAATAATTTTCAATAGTGCCTAATATTTCTGGACATTACTCTTCTAAAACCCATGAAAATAAAAAATTAAATTTGGAACATGAATGAATGTTTCCAGCACAAACAAATGGTGTTTAAATAGACATGAAACCACATTGATTACTTAAAAGTTATTGCATGTATCAACTAAAAGTGTT
>JAECUM010082702.1:0-24913 GCA_016617855.1 Megalonaias nervosa | reverse complement strand
GGAAGTATCGGAAAATGAGGACATGGATGTGAAGATGGAGGATTTAGAGGTGGAGGAAGAGGAGGTAGGTGCAAGATTGTTTGACTGGAGATGTGTTGCTTTTTGTTTGTTTTTTTTTTTCATTTACAATAAGTCTGCTATACCTTAAATTTGACCATCCGCTTGCATTGCAAGTCTTATAAAAACACTATTTGTTCCTGAAAACTGAAAAATGCATTCTCTACTGTTGACTTCCTAGTCAGAATGGATAATGAGATAGCAGGTAAAGCAGCCAGTTGCCCTGAAGGGTGAATCATGACCAGACTGCATACCATGACAGTGTCAGCTGGCAGCAGAATACATTCTTGTCAAGTGAAATGCATTCTTGTCAAGTGAAATATACATTCTTGTCAGGTGAAATACATTCTTGTCATGTGCAATGACCTCCACACAATGAGACAGGTCTTTGATGTCAGCTCAATTAAGAAGCTGTCTAATGTTATACCACCAGGGAAAATTTTGGACTTTTTAAAATATGTGATAAATTTGTACCCTATTTGGAAGGGTTTATTCTTTTTATATTTTATTTTATACACTGGTTAAAGAATGGTAACATCTGTACAATTTATCTTTCATCTTGTAAGCGTGCATTTGTATGTTTTATTTGCAAAGGTTTATCTTCCTAAAGATTTTACCTGTTTTGCCTTTACCTTTGAACAACTTAACTTTTACTTGGCACTGTTTAATCCAAATTGAGTTGATGTGCCATTAAATCACACACACACACACACACACATCTTTGCAACTTACTCTTCAGTGTCACTAGACACAAGCATCTAACAATCAGAATACTGTTAAATCAATTTCACAAGTTTCATATTTGAGAAGACTTGTATATATAAGAACACTAGCATATCTATGTATGAGATCCTAATTTAATCTTGCAGTGCACATCTGAGAACCTGTTGCCCACAGATCCAAAGTCTGACAAACAAAAGGGCAAAGATGACACAGGAGAGGGCAGTGCTGATGAAGCCATGGATACAAGAATATCAGAAGAGCCAGTAGAGATTCCAGGAGAGCGTCAGCTGACTGCCACAGTACCACGGGGTCTGGAATCGACAATTCACACAGAGTTTGAGCTGTTGAGACTTGGACAAAGTGTTGTTGACGTGGATGCTCTAAGAGCAGAGCTAGAGGTCCATCTGGGAGAATGGAATCATCCTGGGAACTTGGCCCCAGGAAAGGATGCTGTTAGTAGAATATTGAAGCTGAACATTACAAAAAATTATATTTTTTTTTTAATTTCATCAGCTTTGTCATCAGTCACAAAAGTTACATGACCGTTCTGAGGGCTAAGGTACTGTTATGTATAAGATGAAAAATGCTAAAAATGTTGGATATTAGCTACTGTACCAATTGGAAATATTCTGACATATTTTAAGGGATTGAGTGGAATGATGATTTCTTAACTTTCTTGAAATCATGGGTATAAACAGTATTATAAATTTCATACTTATAGGAGGTATAAACTTCACTGGGTTAAACAGTATCATATATTTCATAAGTGTGGTAGAGATTTAAAATTCACTGGCTTAAACAGTATTATAAATTTCATACAAGTAGGAGAGATTTAAAATTCACTGGCTTAAACAGTATTATAAATTTCATAGAAGTGGAAGAGGTAAAAAATTCATTAATTTTCAGGTTTCATCAAGAGTGGCAGCGGAGGCGTGGCAGCGATATGAGGCCTTGATGTCCAATCTGTCCCAGGAGCTGTGTGAACAACTACGTCTTATCCTTGAACCCACACAGGCTTCCAAATTCAAGTATGTTTTCCACATATATGTAACACTTGACCCTTGGTACAAAGTTTCATGTACTAGGAACACTAAACCCACTAAGGCAACAAAACTAGTATACTTGTAGTATGCAACAAGAAAAGCAGTTTTTGTAAAGTAGGTGAAAAGGATTTCAGTTTTAATGAATTGGGGAAAGGGAGGGTATATAAAAAATGGATCTATACAAAGAAAAATGTTGTATAAAAAGGTCCCACAGTAGCAAATCAGGGGAAAATTAATAGACTTAAAAGATGGGGTCTTAAGATAGCAGGTACAGAAAATTGTTGACTGGTTTTGAATAATTGGATTCAATGCACCAGTCTGTATGCTACTAAATATTTACTGGTATTATTTGACATCAGCATTTTATGTATAGATATGCTACCTGATTATAATGTATTAGAAATACAACCACTGCTTTGCAAATCCAGCCCTCCCAATCCAAAATAAAAAGTTGATGAAGATGGAATGTGAAATGCAAAGTCAGCTAGCAAGAGTTGACTCCCTTGAGGTGAGAAATTTACAAATCGTAAAGAATCATACAACTATAGAAATAGCAGAAGTGAAATAAGTATTTGCAAAGTCAAGAGAAAGAACATCCTTCATTGCTAATACAAACTGAATATCTCTTTTAGCTTGGGATGGCTGGATTTGTGTGGATGTATTCCTAGCATAATATGATCTGTTCATTAGGGAAAAAAATATGTGTTTCTGGTTGGCTGACTGTCCCTGTTTCTTATAGCTGACCCTAGCACTGTTTTCTCTCATGTTTAAAAAAAGTCTTCTTCCAATCACATTATATATATATATATATATATATATAATGTTTTTAAAAGAAATCCTGCCTACCCTAATTTTAAAGCCAGTGCAATAGAAAAAAAAACATTTTTTTTGCCTTATTAATGATCTACCATAAAAGTTGTCTTCAACTGGAAATTTTTGAGGTTTTACTTTAGATCCATGAAAGGAATGTAAAACATGAACCATGCAGGTATATGAAGATGCACATTTTGTTATTACTGCAATAACTGATCTGTTGGATGGTAGATGATGTAGACTCAGTGTCTTACCATATAAATAAGATTTGTCTGTCTGTATCAGGGGAGACTACAGAACTGGTAAGCGTCTGAACATGAGAAAGGTGATACCATTCATTGCCAGTCAGTTCCGTAAAGACAAGATCTGGCTACGGCGAACCAAACCTAGCAAGCGACAGTACCAGATCATGCTAGCAATTGATGACTCTTCAAGCATGCTGGACAACCATTCCAAACAGGTATATGTTACTAAGCAACTGGCTTTATTCATGGGTCATTGGCAAAACTACATCCTGCATCCACATCCCCATCCCATCCTGTGGGAGATCATGCTATATGTTATGTTTAACTTTAAAAAAATCACCCATTCATTATTCTTTGCACAAATTTTGATGTCCATAAGTAATCAGTAAACTTGCACTCAGTCACCCTTTTATGACGGACAGTATCATGATTACTGTTAATAACACGATGTTAAAATCCAGGTATTTCTCTTTATTTACTTTCTCAAAAGTCCCCATACGTCACTAAGAGTGGGGGGTGGTGGAGAGGGGGGAGATGCAGATGATAACCAAATGATGACCTAATACCAGTCATACCCATAATACCTTTCAGAAAATTACCCACAGTGACTTGCAAAGATGACAATAAATTGTGCTGAAATTTCTGTTGGGTAGGCTTTCGTATGGTACAAATTATGTCTGATTGAAAGTAAAATTAATTTACCAGCTCAGAGTAACTGAGCTGACATGTTGTGAATGTTTAGAGTTATTATCATTAAGTTGGTAAAGTATTTTTTTTCAGAAACCTTGAACGGTATATCCACTCAGCTGTGTTGAAATAGACATTAAAATACAGCCATATTCCATAGAGAAGAAAGTTTACAATGTAGATGTACTTTAGCTTTCACAGATAGTTGGACAACTCAGAAGGGACAGAATTTTGAAGTCAGTGTTAGCATGAAAAGAGTATAGTTTGAGCATACAGATATGTCCAATTCAGGGGATAATATTGACTTCGAGACTGTGTTACAAACTGCTTCACATGGCTAGATCTTGAAGGGATAATATTGGCTTTGAGACTGTGTTACAAACTGCTTCACATGTCTGGATATTGAAGGGATAATATTGACTTTGAGACTGTGTTACAAACTGCTTCACATGTCTAGATATTGAAGGCATAATATTGACTTTGAGACTGTTACAAAATGCTTCACATATCTAGATATTGAAGGGATAATATTGACTTTGAGACTGTTATAAAATGCTTCACTTAGTCTAGATATTGAAGGGATAATATTGACTTTGAGACTGTGTTACAAACTGCTTCACATGTCTAGATATTGAAGGGATAATATTGACTTTGAGACTGTGTTACAAACTGCTTCACATGTCTAGATATTGAAGGGATAATATTGAATTTGAGACTGTGTTACAAAATGCTTCACTTAGTCTAGATATTAAAGGAATAATTTTGGCTTTTAGACTATTTTACAAAATGCTTCACTGACTCTGGTCAGAGTCTGGTCAATCATGATGTCCTCACTTGCATCAAAAGTGGGACCAGTAGGACACAAGGCCATCTTGATTGTTTCCTGTAGGCTAGTGTATGATACAGAATTCTGAACATCAGAATTGTGACAAGTCAGACATCATCCTGATTGTTTCATCTAGGCTTGTTTGAGCTACAAAATTATGTGCATTAGTTCTGTAGCATTAACTTCTTCTACTTTCCTAAAATGTTCTGCTCTCTGTTGACTACATTGTGTCAGCAGCTTGTGAGTCCAATAGAAGTGATATATTTAACACCTTAATTTCATGTTACAAATTCTTTGATTGTTAAAATATTTCCATTTTCATGTATCATTGTATTTGTTTAACATTACATTTATCATACTTCAGTATTATTTTATATTATTTTAATTAATGTTTACACTTACCTTCCCAAATTTTTGTGCAATTCATTTTCCTTTTTTTAAACTTACATGTAGTTTTCACAACATAGCCACTTTTGTGCTGATTTGCCATAACACTACTACAGACACCTCTCCCTCGATAACTCACTTGCAACGGGGTCCAAAACCAATATAAGCAGAATTACTGAGGGACTTAAAAAAATTAAGAAGGGGATGCCATCCCAGCTGGCCCTCAAGAAATTCCATTTGTAGGGTTGGTATCAGCTGATTAAGGGCAGAGTATTTGTTGAATAATCACATTGGGAATAAATGTTAATAAAGAACTTTTACTAACAAAGCTATTAAATTTATTATATAAATTACCTTTATTTACAAGAGACCAAACCTAGAAAAGATCAATACAAACATTACTCCAAGAGGTTTCAACAACCATCACATGTTCGCAAAATCATTTTTGTATTATGGCACTTCCTATTTTTATTCACAGCAAAACAAGGTTCCTTTTTTCAAAACTACGGACATTTATTTTGTGAAAGAACCATCCATGTCAAAATGCAGTTATCTTTATTGTTCTATTAGCAAATTATTGATGCCACAACTTGTCATCTTGCTGATGTCTCAGGAATTTTAAGTTCACTACTAACTCATGAAATTATTTCTCCGTAATGAATGTATCTGTGAATGAAGTTTTTATTCACCAGGTACTCAGTTTACTTGCTGCCTTGCAATCTTTGAACACAATTGTGAATGAGTAGGCTAATTTAAGGTAGTTTAATTATTTTATTTACATAATAATATTTATAATGGTGTTCGATTGATGAATTGAAATGAGTTGATCCAACACATGATCGTGACTGTTAGCTCTGACACAGGTAGGATTTGCATACCGTTAAACTTTTCTTTTATTCCACTGCCTTTATTTAACTTAATATAAGATGTAATGATGATACAAAACAGTTCTGCTTTTAAATGAGTGTAACAGTACAGCAACTTTCACAAGTTGGAGATCAAAACATAGTCAGCACTTAATTATGTTCTCACTTAAACACTCATGGACATTGCTGTGACAGTAAATTGACATTCACGTTTGAATTTAATCAGGCTTGTTGCATTTATGATGATTGCCCTTAAACTGAATTAAAAGACAGAACTAAAACATGACTTTCATTAGACAAATCTTATTTAATTGATATTTTTTTAAATTTAAATGCTGCCATCAATAGGCATTATGGACATTTTCATTTTAGGAAAATTATGTAGCATTTTGTTATTTACAGTGTACTGAGAATGTTGTTTGGAAAGAAAAATTACTAAAATATATTGGAAAGAAAATTTAACAAAATATATGAATTCTTAGTAAAAGTTAATAATTTCATGATGTTGGTTTAGATTTCTGGATAATATCTGCCATTTTTGATGATAAAATCAGCAATATGTCAAGGTTTCATTTACCAATATTGATCCCAGTTTTCTTAAAGTTCAACAAATAGAGGCCAATATTGGGGGTATTTCCTAGTAAAATGAAAATGGGATCTGTGCCTAAACCCACATTGTAAGCAGATTTGCAAGGTATCTGGCCATGAGCTATTGAGGGAGTGGTGTAAATACATACTTATTTTGTACTTTTTTATTTTGTAAGATTTACTTTCCTGCACCTAAACATTCACCCACTATTTCATGCAACTATCTTTGGTTTGGGGGTGGGGAATAACAGTTTAAAATTCTCTCATTTAAATGATATTTCATAAGCCCATGATATTTTTCAGTATAACATATGCATAATGTATATCACATTAAGTATTAAAGATGTGTAGTATCAGTATGATATTTTTCAGTGTTATACGTATTTAGCATTACTGAATGATATTTTCACTTTTACATGTGTAATATCATTGCATGGTATTTTTCAATATTAAACCTGTTTAGTATCACTTTATGATGGTTTTAAATATTACACATGTATCACTGCATGATATTTTTCAATATTACACATGTATCATTTCATTATATTTTTCAGTATTACACATGTGGTATTGCAGGATCAATAAAATACATTCATTGTTCTTTTTCAGATGGCATTTGAATCTTTAGCACTTGTTTCAAATGCATTAACTTTACTTGAAGCTGGAAGCCTGGCTATATGCAGGTACATTCTCTGACTCTCTCTATGCATAGTTGAATAACCTGGCTTCATTTGTGTACCCAAAGATGAAGAATATGATCATATCGTTCTGCTGTACCAGTCTTCTTTTTATTTTTGCTTTGGAGTGTTGTGAGATTGCAGCCACAAAAAGATTTCTCCAAACAGTTCCCAATAGGTTAGGGCTAAATATTATTTATAAAAACTTCTCTTATTTCAGAAACAGTCCCACCTAAAAAGTCTCTCTCTCTCTCTATCTCTCTGTGCAATCTTTCTTATTAATGTCCAACTCTTAATGTGTTATTTTTTTACTCTCTGTACTATAAATATGTATATGTCTCTGTTACTAGTACATCTCATTTTTGTGGTATTTATATTAGCAGCATAATAGTACATTTTACAAAAACTAATTGAATTTCAAAAAATATAATTGATATTTTGAGGAAGTAATACTCTTATTATATACATGTTTAAGTTCATTTTATGTAAATTAATTTTTTATTTCCAGTTTTGGTGAGACAGTGAACTTGCTGCATCCATTCTTTGAGCCATTTTCAAGTCAGTCAGGAGCCAAACTGTTACAGTACATCACTTTTGAGCAGAAGAAAACCAGAATAGCTCAGGTGGGAAAATCCTTGAAGATATAAAGGGACAATAGCTGATTCAATATATGAACAGTCTAGTTAGTCCAACTCATTTGTGTGTCTCACCATGTGTGTGTGTGTGTGTGTGTGTGTGTGTGTGTGTGTGTGTGTGTGTGTGTGTGTGTGTGTGTGTGTGTGTGTGTGTGTGTGTGTGTGTGTGTGTGTGTGTGTGTGTGTGTTGGATTTTTTAACGTAGCTTTAAAAACACTTCAGTCATATTGCTACGATGTCTGTAGTGTGGCAGTTTATAGTGATGTCTAGCACTGGGGCATCATGCCAGACATGTAGCATGATGTCTCACCAATCTCAATATCCTAACACTAACCACTTAATCTCACCATGAATGTGGCAAGAGTATATGGTATAAGACCAGAGTTTATTTTTCTTCCTTGTAATTTATAACCATTCATTATTGTACAGTTGTTACTAAAACTGATAGATCTTTGTAACTTTCTGCACATGCAAAGTCACCTTAAAACATAAAATCCTGAATGTTCATCATGGGTTGACCAGCTTCTTTTTGTGTATTATGACAGTAAACGGTTTTATTCAAGGGAAGAAACAAAAAAGTGCTTGACTGACATGCAGTTAGGTGACATTTTACATATCACCATCCTCATTGCAGAGCAGGGAATTTAACATTCTATGCAGTTCTCTAAACTTTGAATTTTGAACTTTATTATCAAATTGCTTATAACATTTTAATTATTCAGCTGTGAAACACATCACTGAACTTAATACTATTTTTACTTTAGCAATGATATTAATGGAAGCATTGTGTCTTTAGCCACTGGATGACAGATATAAATTTTAGTGGAGGAAGGGTAGTGAGCAGACATACAACTGACAGGCCATATTGTCTATCATTTTCAGCTTCTAAAGCAGGCAGCCCTGATCATGACAGAGTCACGCACCAATCTTCCAAGTGGTACAGGCAGCAGATCAGAGATCTCCCAGTTGCTGTTCATGGTGTCAGATGGGCGTGGTCTTTTCATGGAGGGGATGGATGTTGTCAAAACGGCTGTTAGACAGGCACAGGAGGCCAACATCTTTCTCGTCTTCATCATTCTGGATAACCCTCAGAATAAGGTAAGACAGGTCTTGATATAAACCACTAAAGTCTAGCAATATTGATTTTATGGAGCTTTTAGAAATTCTCCATCAGTTGAATCATAATTTTTTTTCAAGCTGTTCTTTCTGTGAAAAAGTATGATATGAATAATCCAAGGCAGCTCTAATGTACCAGCATGTAAATCATCATGGGAATCTTATGAGAATTCTTAAAAAGTTTCCAGTTTTGTCCAGTTGTTATGTATATTTAATTTGTGTTGTTTTTTGGCATTGTAATGATTATATGTTGTGTAAATCTGTAGTTTGTACCTGACCTTGTCCAAAATCAAGTTAATGGTATACCTGACTAGTGACATTGATTTTGTAAACAATATAATACATAGATAATACTTTTCTGTAATTGTGGATTAAATATTCAGATCATTTTTTAAACATATTTACTTAAATATGAGTTAAAGATACAGTCTTGATTCTGACCTTAGAAACTTCCTGAATGAAACTTTCCTATTAGGTTGACAGAGTATTATCAGAAAATGGTAATTGTGATCTAGGTCAAGTAAAGGGGTATATAATCTTGTTTACCAAAGAATTATTGGTTCTTGCCTTAATATGTGAAGCAGAGTCAGTCTTATTGGTGTGCTTATTTTTAATTTGGGTTTATTTATTTATTCAAACTATTATTCACTGGAATCAATGCACCCTATAGGAGTCATATTGGGAACTTGCTGCCACAATGAAGACAAAATAGGGATCAAGAGAACAGTGGTACACTACCTTGAAAACCTTTTTATTTTAGGTGAAAATGATCATTAAAATCTACCTTGTGAAAATGATCATTAAATTCAACATTGTGAAAATGATCATTAAAATCTACATTGTGA
Organism: Megalonaias nervosa; assembly: GCA_016617855.1. Lineage (NCBI taxonomy): Eukaryota > Metazoa > Mollusca > Bivalvia > Unionida > Unionidae > Megalonaias > Megalonaias nervosa. The sequence goes on along the minus strand of JAECUM010082702.1, from coordinate 15,405 downwards.
AAATGATTATTAAAATCTAGATTGTGAAAATGATCATTAAAGTCTAGATTGTGAAAATGATCATTAAAATCTAGATTGTAAAAATGATCATTAAAGTCTAGATTGTGAAAATGATCATTGAAATCTAGCTTGTGAAAATGATCATTAAAGTCTAGATTGTGAAAATGATCATTAAAGTCTACCGTGTGAGAATGATATTAAAGTCTAGATTGTGAAAATGATCATTAAAGTCTAGATTGTGAAAATGATCATGAAAATCTAGATTGTGAAAATGATCATTAAAGTCTAGATTGTGAAAATGATCATTAAAGTTTAGATTGTGAAAATGATCATTAAAGTTAGATTGTGAAAATGATCATTAAAGTCTAGATTGTGAAAATGATCATTAAAATCTACCTTGTGAAAACGATCATTAAAATCAAGATTGTGAAAATGATGATTAAAGTCTAGATTGTGAAAATGATGATTAAAGTCTAGATTGTGAAAATGATCATTAATGTCTAGATTGTGAAAATGATCATTAATGTCTAGATTGTGAAAACGATCATTAAAGTCTAGATTGTGAAAACGATCATTAAAGTCTAGATTGTGAAAACGATCATTAAAATCTAGATTGTGAAAATGATCATTAAAGTCTAGATTGTGAAAACGATCATTAAAATGTAGATTGTGAAAATGATCATTAAAATCTAGATTGTGAAAACGATCATTAAAATGTAGATTGTGAAAATGATCATTAAAGTCTAGATTGTGAAAATGATCATTAAAATCTAGATTGTGAAAACGATCATTAAAATCTAGATTGGGAAAATGATCATTAAATCAACATTGGGAAAATGATCATTAAAATCAACATTGGGAAAATGATAATTACAATGTATGTTGTGAAAATGATCATTAAAATCAACATTGGGAAAATGATCGTTAAAATCAACCTTGTGAAAATGATCATAAAATGTATGTTTGAAAATGGTCATTTAAATCTACATTCCTTGGCCAATAACAATCTAGGAAATATTTCAACTATGTCTTAAGTACTCTGATGCTGTTTGACTTGAAATTCTTTCCCATCAAATGTTACATTTTTACACCTTTGAGGCTATTAGCTATAGCAGTACACTATTTTTGTAATGTATTCTTTGTAAATTTATGCACATATGTATAATGTTTCCATATGCTTGTTATGCACATGTGTATAATGTTTGCATGTATCTGTTTTGCATATGTGTATACTGTTGGTATGTGTCTGTTATGCATATGTGTATCGTATTAGCATGTATCTGTTATTTATATGTGTATAATGTTAGCATGTGTCTGTTATGTATATGTATATGATGTTACTATGTGTCCTTTTCTGTACAGTTTTGGCATGTGTCTTATGAATTTATTTTTTGTTGGTAACCATGAAAACTCTAAGTATTACTTCTTCCATAAATACCAGCAATGCGAACATATATATTAGCCTTGTGGCCCTACATGGCCAAGTGGTCTAAAGCACTCGCCTTGACCAATCACTACTATCTCCTCTCTGCATGGCTTTGAGTCTCAGGCTTGGCTAACGTGAGTATGTGAGAAAGATTGTCAATAGCTTCCCACGGGTCAGTGGTTCTTCCAGAGGTTTTCTCCAGGTACTTCCTCCATTAGTTACACTGCCTGATATGTATAGTGCTTCATGTGCTGAAAAATGGCATTTATCCCAAAGGAACACAAAAGCTTCTGCATGCCAGCAGTGTAAACATTGCTATTATCCTCTGGGCAGCCTCTAGTAAGGGTAGTGTTCTGCATCTTAGCAGTGTAAACAGAGAGATTAGCCCTGAGTTTCATTCAGTAATGATAGTGTTCTGCATATTTACATGAAAGGCAGTTTGGCTGTACTGAACAGATTGTCCAGGAGATTTAAATGACAGAAATTACCTAAAATTCCCCCTAGAAGACATATACATTAAAGCTAAAGTAATTTAGAAATAAGTCCATTAAAATGCAAAATATGAAGTTTCAGAACATTCACTGAAAGAAATTATTGGGATGCAAAGTCATGAGAGGTCATCACCATTAAGCATGGTGGAAGAGACCTACTGGTAAGTGATCATATCTGAAGCATTATGTTTCAAAACGCAAATAGGAAATATCATATTTGCTCACCATAATTAGGGCTATTCCATTAAACATACATGGTACCCAGGGAAGGCACTTTTTAAAAAATATAAACCAGGGTACTCAGATTAACCAAAGAGTTCATCTGAAAACAATACAGAATTCTAAATGCATCCATGGGTGACTGTTCTACATTAAAAGTGCCTTCCCTGTGTCCCATGTATATTTTACTGGAAGAGCCCTTATTCTCTAAATGGTAAATTGGATAAACTTTATATATGTAAGTGTGTAGACATAAACCAATGTGCAAAACACTCCTCCTAACATAGTCAAATCAACACACTCAACACACTGCACATCCTACCCCTTTCTTGGGAACAGTTGATATGTCTGAATATGTGTTCAATATAACACTGAAAGTCACTCTGTGGTTTACAAAAGGTATTAATTTTGCTTGTTTTCAACAAATATAACAATATCATTGCGTTTATAGTAAAGTTAACTGCACTTACATATGTTGAGTCACTGTATAGCTTTAGCTGTCTATAGGAATCACGGTACTAATTCAGTTCCCGTAGGAAACTTATGCAAACACCATGATATTAAAAATTCAGTGACTTTAGGTTTCTGAGTGCTCACGATCAAACCTGTATTTATCAGTATAGATGAAACCTGGATGACAGCTTCTGTGTGGAGAAAAGGATATGAGCCACGGCATTTTCTGGACCTACATATGTTTGAAACATGCGCTTTCAATTCCACACCAAAGAGTCAGGTGCTAATTTCAGTAATGAGTGTTCCAAACTCAAGACTGTTAAAAGACTGAAATCCCATCAAAAAAACAAACTGAAATTCCATCAAGAAAACAATGTCTCTCTTTTTTCAAGTTACAATTAGGATAAGCTCTTTTTCCTACAAAATAACTTTCATTATCAACCAATCCTGGCCCCCCAAACCAATCTATACTCTATTTTATGTTCACCCATTTCCTGGCTGGTTCCCATTTTTCCGTACAATTAGTACCTTGTGTCCTAAAGGGTGTGTTGTGTTACCCATGTCTGTCATATCTATGTCAAGGGTGTATTGTGCTACCCATGTCTGTCATATCTGTGGAGAGGGTGTATTGTGTTACCTATGTCTGTCATATTTATGTCAAGGGTGTATTGTGCTACTCATGTCTGTCATATCTGTGGAGATGGTGTATTTTGTTACCCATGTCTGTCATATCTCTGGAGATGGTGTATTGTGTTACCCATGTGTGTCATATCTGTGGAGAGGGTGTACTATGTTACCCATGTCTGACATATCTTTGGAGAGGGTGTATTGTGTTACCCATGTCTGTCATAACTATATTGACTCCAGTTCATTGCTCTATTACTGAGAATATACTTTTCCTCACCTTAATTGTGGCCCTAATTTTATCACAGGTGACATGACGTAGTATAGGTCACTTGCTAATGACGAATGGACCCAATACTAAGCACTCAGAGTTGTGGGCCCCACTTACTGGACAAAACACTTTACATCTTTGATTCTAGGGACACACCCTATCACACATGAACATAAATAAACACATGTATATAATCCTAGTTAATATAGATTTTTAAAATGAATTTTTAGGGTTCATCTATGCATTTCCAGACATTTTGATATTTACTTCATAGTTCTCTATTTGTTGCTTTTGCTTGTTTATTTCCTTGTACTGTACAATAATTTAAGCTAATCTTTGTATATTTGTACATTGTTTGCATATTTGTAGATTATTTACATATTTGTACATAATTTACAAATTTGTATGGGGGCCCCGAGTGACCGAGTGGTCTAAAGCACTCATCATTACAGATCACTGCCATCTCACCTCTATCTGCACGAGTTCGAGTCTCAGGCTTGGCTAACGTGGGCACGTGAGAAAGCCTGCCAGTAGCTTCTCGAGGGTCGGTGGTTCTTCTCGGGGTTTTCCAGGGTTCTTCCTCCACCAATTATACTGGCCGCCATGTATAACCTATCTTGTGCTGAAAAATGGTGTTAAACCCTACAACAACAACAACAAATTTGTACATTATTTACATGCAGTTGAAATCAAATAATTATATTATGTGGATTTACATTAAGAAGACCCAAGTCAATTTCAGTTTTCCCTGTGTTTTGGCCCACATTTGATTTAGAACTTGGCCTTTAAATTTTGTTTCCACTAAAGAATTTTCTAAGTATTTCATGCATTGGAATGAATTTAGCATGAAGCTTTTCACATAAAATTATTGGCTCAAGTTTGATTTCCACCCAGATTTATGGCTGAATGATTGACTTTAAACCTTTAAGGGATTAATTTCAAACCAAATATGATAATAAGACTTCATATTAAGAACACCTAGTTAATGTAACTTTGTGGCAAAATTGTATGGAGTTTTGTATATTTGACTTGGCACTTTGCTGTTTAATTGCATGATATTGTGACATAGAGACATATTTTTTGAACTGCATCAGTTAGACAGAGGCATCTGTGACATAAAGACATATTTAAATTGCATCAGTTAGACAGAGGCATCTGTGACATAAAGACATATTTAAATTGCATCAGTTAGACAGAGGCATCTGTGACATACAGACGTATTTAAATTGCATCATTTGGCAGGGGCATCAGTGACATTCATACTTTTATTAAAAAATTGCTTTATACTGGCAGGGACATCTTTGACATGTTGACATATCTTTAGTTAGAGACTGTGAGTTTAAATGGAAATTTTGTGTAAGACTTGTACTAACTCTCATTTCAGGACTCCATTTTGGACATCAGAGTCCCAGTTTTCAAGGGAGCAGGTCAGGTGAGTACCATGCCTGTTATGTAGAGCTTTGCTTCATCTTTATTTCTGTTATTACAGTGTAGTTTCAAATGAATCACAGTGAAGCCTTGGAACTAAGAGTAACAACTTATCTGACATTTCTTTTCCCACTGTTTTGAAATACCATGCAGTCTTTCCAGTAAAGATGTGGCAGGTGTACCTTTGAATTTTTGGTTTAGGCAAACTGCATTATCCATTATGTTGAAATAGGAAATTTTTAATCAAAGGTTTATATTCAAATCTTTTTTCTTAACAGTTCTTCCATCACAACTTTACTAAATTTTGATATATTTTATCATGAAATGGCTGCCTATGCTTTATATTTAGAGATTATGTGAGAACAATGTATCAGTTTCATTATCTGTCATATCAACTCTATTGTTAAGACCTAATGAAAGCTATATTTCATCTTGAATCCCAACTTCCTTCCTTACTTGCCTGTTCCGATCAGATTAAGTCCAACCTTTCTCCCTACTTTCTTGTTCTGATACTTATCTTCCTCCCCAACTTGCCTGTTCTGATCAGATTAAATCCCACTTTTCTCCCTACTTTCCTGTTCTGATCAGATTTGATATGGGGTGTGTTATTATTTCATCAGATGGACCACAAGTGTTGAAAAATACTTGATTTTTCGTATACATGAAAATATAATGTATTAACTACTGTTAATTTTAAGGAAAATCTGTCATTAAATAGGTGTAAAATTATAATAATAATAAAACTTTGCTTTCTTGGTTTTTCAGTTGCCAGAGATAAAGTCCTACATGGACCATTTTCCCTTCCCATTCTACATCATTTTAAGGGACATTAACAGCCTGCCAAATGTTCTGAGTGATGCTCTGCGCCAGTGGTTTGAACTTGTCACTGCAGCTGACAGATGATCTGTAACATGTGATAGCAGTCTTTGAGCAAGAACACAGCTTTTCAGTTTTAGTGCAAGAGTCACAGAAAGAAAGAAAGAAAGAAGGAAAGAAGGAAAAATCAGATCCTTCTGGCTATTAAAAGCCAGTCATTTTTTTTCACTTAGCGCTTATGGACAGATTTCTTGAGTTCCAATGTACAGAAAGCTGTAGGAGTGTTTTTGAACAGTATGTTTCTTGATGTCTACACACACAGAAACCCAGACCAATCTACCACCATTAAATAAACCATTGACTTGTTCCTTGATACTTTCCATGGATTTCATTCTTTGGGAAATGGTAACCTTGATGGACTAGTAATCTTAAGTTTACCAGAGTATGTTTGGATTCCCAGATGTATGTGATGCTTGAGATAATTTCATGAAAAAGTAAAGATTAACAAAAACTCTAAATTTCTCCCTCAAAAAAGGAAGATTAAAACAGCTATAAACTATGTAATAAAGGCAAACATTTAATTTACCTTCTGCTTAAAATAAACATTTAAACAACATGAGTTTGGCTTCTAGTTTTTTTCTAGTAGTCCTGTTGCTTTCATTTAACAGATCTGTCAACTTGACTGCAAGCGTTAATGAAATCAAAGACTTACAGATTAATAAGAACAAATACAAAAATATAATCCTTGCAGTCAAATTCATATATTGGCTTTCCAGGGTTTGGTCTGGATCGACCGCTCCAGTGGCCTAAGTGGTTAGAGTGTCCGCCTCGGATGCTTGAGGTTGCGGGTTCGAACCTTGGCCAGGTCATACCAAAGACTTTAAAAAATGGTACTAACAGCTGCCTCGCTTGGCGCTCAGCATTAAGAGGTTAGTGTTAGGACTGGTCGGCCTGGTGTCAGGATAATGTGACTGGGTGGGACATCATGCCACATGTCTGCGACATGATGCCCCAGTGCTAAACATCACTATAAACTGCCACACTGCAGACATCATAGCAATATGACTGAAAAATTGTTAAAGCTACGTTAAAAATCTAAATCACACACACACTTGGTCTGGATCTGGGCACCTGAGATGTTTTAATCTGCCCATGTTTTTCCATGCAAAACAACTGCATGATCAAGCTTTTGTGTTGTATAGAACTGACCTCCAACAAACAAAAATGTTTCAAAGCTGAAGGGGCCTGTTAGAAAGTTCAAACAATCAGTACAAAAAGAGAATATTCAAATGTTTTGCTGTGTTTGTGAAAACAAAGTAAGAAAGGCTACAAGTGCATTTATTGGATGTAAGTCAAGTCAATGATCTCAGTATTTCTAACAGTGGGAAAGATGACTGCTATCGCCATGTGAAATATGAAGTCTACCAATGGGATAGATGACTGCCTTCACCATGTGAAATATGAAGTCTAACAGTGGGAAAGATGACTGCCACCACCATGTGAAATATGAAGTCTAACAATGGAAAAGATGACTGCCATCGCCATGTGAAATAGCAGGAAAATGACTGCCATCGCCATGTGAAATATGAAGTCTAACAGTGGGAAAATGACTGTCACCACCATGTGAAATATGAAGTCCAACAGTGGGAAAGATGACTGCCACTGCCATGTGAAATATGAAAAGCAAAACAACCAAAGACTGCATCAAGATTAGAGCCTTAGTAAAGAGTAGTTGATTTCCATGTGGTTTGGAGCTGAAACTGAACTGGAAGTCATTAAGTTCTAAGCATACTTTATCAATGCTTTTGTAGAAAGTAAAATTCCCTTTGCTGCATCAGATCACACTTCTGAACATTTCAAATGCATCTTCTTCAAGTTGACAATAGTAGTACATGATATTTCATTACATCTTAATGAAAATCGGTCTAGTTTACAGAAAAATATCGACTGCCTTACTGAGGAGGACTTGTTTGGTTTGCCATGTGTTTTGAACCACACAACATTGGCTTGTTGTTTTCTTCATCCACTCTCCATTTTTGTACATCTGCCTTTTTCCTCCTTTACATCACAGCACTGTAATATATAGTAATGCATACATGTAAAGGAAAGTCATAGCCCCTAATTCTCTGTCAGTTATAGACTTGTGACGCGTCCACTAGTTGTCTCCAACCCTGGCAGCCTGCTGTTGTCCATATGAGATGAGTCTCTCTCAGAATCTTTTCCATGCAGGACTCTTTCAAGCATCATCTTCCTTGGTTCCCCTGTGCAGTAGTGTCACTAGGGTTGGTGTCACCCAGTGTGTCACATCCATGGACCCCCTTCCTGCACAAAAATTCAAAAATTTTATAGACAGTCATTTGCGGTAACTCATGATGTCACCCCCATGGACCTCCATCCTGCACAAAAATTCAAAAATTTTATAGACAGTCATTTTGGTGTCACCCCCTCTGATGGTGTCACCCGGTGCAGTCAGCACCCCCCTAGTGATGCCACTGCCCCTGTGGTACCCATTCTAGTGACATCTTGGGCAAGCTGTCTGGGTTAATCCTTAGACATCTCCAAACCATTTGTCAGTACATTTTAACATCTTCTAATACAGGGGTCAAGCTAGACTTGAATTTTAGGGAGAAGTGACTTCTCCTTTTGGACAGAACAGGAAGAAGTGAGACCTGAACAGGGAGAAGTGGGAGCAAATCGAGATATGCAATATATATATGTGTGTGTGTGTTGTCTTATATGAATTATGCCATCTTTTTCCCAGTATACATATTTGCATTTAACACTGGCTTTAAGCAAAACTTTATTTTCAGGTAGAAAATTTTCTGAGTTCTATCTATGTTATAAATGCATTTTGTGCATGTTTAAAAACTATCATACTCATATTCAGTGTATTTTGGCAATATGACTTTTAACAATGAATTTAACTGAGTAACTAGATTACAGTATTGTAATTGCAAGTTGGTACAAATGCTTAATCAACTACCCTTAATCAAGAATTTTTTTTCTTTTTGCTTTCTGAAAGTTCATTATAAAATGGCATTTGACAAGATTTCTAAATTTGTTTGAAACAACCCCTGCACCAGGCACATGACAGGATATGCACACGTCTTTCAGATCATACTGTTCGTCCTAATTTCTTTGTTGCCATTAAATCTTAACCGTAACTGTTCATAGACAACACACTGAAGAATTAAAATCAGTATATGAATGAACTAAACCCTCTTTTTTCAACCGAATCGACACAGCCAACATGCAAGTACATATATTTTTAGAAATAGGGGTTTTCTTAATGTAACCACTCACTTTATAGCTTCGTTGCAACAGTCCATTGATATTGATTGCAAATGTAAGATTTTATTATTTGTCTATGTACTTGGTGTAACATTAGGCATTGGTTAAATAGTATTTGCTTTGCTGTTTTAGTGGAGGTGGGGGGTTTTCTTCGTTCTTGCACGAATATTAGTAAACTCAGAATACAACCTTGACCTTACAAGCGTCTCTTCGAATTCCACAATATAGCATTGTCCTGTATATTTATGACCTACATAATTGCATTTTAAAGCTAAATCTTTAATTACGTAATATTTAGTCTCTGCTTTCTTACAAATTGTATATTTTCCTGGATATAATTGCCCAACGGTTTACGAAAACAGACACTATAATAAAACGATACTTCCCAGAACAGCGATGTCCGCCATTACGATTCCAAACTGATTTTTATCAAGAAAATAATGTACTCGTGGCAGTTAAAATATTCATGTCACTGATTCTATTCATAAACTCAAATTGTTATTTACATAAATTTAAGTTTCGAAACACAAGTTTGTACGTTTTTATCATCAAAGGGATAACTTGGGGAAATCGGGAAGTAATAGTTGCTAACTCACGCAGGAAATAGTTATTGGTCAATCAGCCATCAAAACACATGCCTGTGAATGTGCAAGAGTTTGTCGGCGTAATTGATATCAACACCAACTATTTATTTTCACAGACGTCACGATTGTGTACACAAATACCCACAATGCAACGCGCGCGCACCTTGCGCCGCCATTTTGAGTCCCTGTCAAACCGTTGTCAACATCCGTCATCACGTTTATTCATTATGAAACGTCTTGTCAGTAAGCAGTCTACTCAGTACAAGAGTCCCCTAGTTCCAAAATGTCAGATAAACAGAGGAAGAATTACAGAATCAAACGAACGGAAACGAAACGGACTTTGAATTAAGGTCATGGAGCAAGAATATTAAAAGAAATTAATGAAATACAAAAGAAATGGAATACAGTATGCGATGATGAGACTCCTTCCTGTTGAGCAGGGAGAAAGGACAGATCGACAAAATTGCGATATTGAGACTCCTTCCTGTGAACAGGGAGAAAGGACACTCACCATACTGTATGGATTAAAAGATGACTTAACGCAATGGAAAACGGACTTGTGATTCAGAAATGTTTAAACAACTTAAACGAATGCGAAGAACACTTATTAAACAGTTTAATATTATTAATTTAACTTTACCAATAAGTATTATAGCTAAATTTTCAAAATTTACTGATTACGATTAAATTGACTAAATTAAACAATTATTTATTACTTTAATAAATTATTATTAAATTATTAAATTATTAGTAACCTAACTATAGCCACTTAATATTATATTTACGATTAAAATTGTCATTCATGCATTAGACAAGAAACTCGTGGCACCTGAGCTAGTGTTCACGTGATCGCGAAAGCGTAGTGTGAATGCTGCTCTTGCCTAATTAAGATCTCAAAAAGCCTATGCGCAAAGCAGAAACAGTATAATAGATATCTATTTATAACCTAACTATAGCCACTTAATATTATATTTACGATTAAAATTGTCATTCATGCATTAGACAAGAAACTCGTGGCACCTGAGCTAGTGTTCACGTGATCGCGAAAGCGTAGTGTGAATGCTGCTCTTGCCTAATTAAGATCTCAAAAAGCCTATGCGCAAAGCAGAAACAGTATAATAGATATCTATTTATTAAAACTATAAAAATATACTTAACAGAAATTAAATATGAATTAATTTAATTTAGCTTTTATTTATTAAACTTTAGACTTATAGGAAACTATGATTATGAATTAAATAACAACTCCAGAAATTTGATAGAAGAAATAAAAGATTTGAATGGTGTACAAACCCTTACTCAAAATTTAATAAAAACGAAATTTAATAAAATTGATCCAAGAAACACACACATATGGAAAAAAACATGAATACATAAAATACTTTAACTTTTGTCACAAGGGGTTTACTCAAATGATGTCAATCTGAGAGTAAGCACACCAATAAAACGTATATTCAACATAAAAATTTGATTTAAAAATAATAAGGATATTTACTTCATAGAAATAATATACAGATTATGTATGAAATTAAGAGCCCCTATATCACGAAAGATAAAATAAAGCTGGAAATACCCCGGCTTATATCGAAACACGGAATATTGAAGTTGAATTGTAATTACGCATATTACTGCTAAATAGAAATGCAGTTATCACTGACAGAGAATATTGTGATTGAGGTTTTTTTTTCTTTCTTATATTATCTTGCATCATGTCCCCAAGATTGTCATCTTGAACGTTCATTTCCGGACAACAATCTTCGGAATACAATATCAGATACGGAACTTAATAGCCTGTGTATTATGCCAGAACTTGTATGTACAAATATTTGTCACGAAAGTAAGTGCCTGCGCCAAAGACAGCTGATAAGCCAGTTCTGGTATTTGTGGTGCACATCATGAACGGAGGATGGTATTGAATAAAAGCGAGAACTGTTCAAAGATGTTTCATCTTCAGTGTATTAAAAAGAAGCATGCTCCTAACGGAACACGATTTTGCGTCGAATGTCAAAATCGAGTATTCTTGAAATGCTTATAGAAATATGAAATTACATATTAACGATTGACTTTTTATTGATTTCAGCACATGAAAATTGAAAATCATTACATGTTGTACTTGTTTGTGTCTCCATTTGTTTATGCATCTGTTTATTGATGGATCTATTTGTTTATGAAAGAATAACAAAGATGATTAAAATGTTGGTGTTTAATTGAAGAAATTACGGGCGAAGTCACGAATTCGGTCTCGTACAGTTGACATCCACAACGGATCGTGGTGTATTAAGATATCTTTACGCACAAAATGATACGTGCCTTCATAATTATGTGGTTGGAACAATATTTTTCGGTGTCGGTTTGCGTGGCTAAGGAATCAATATGGCGGATATGGAAGTGCACACGTTTTGTGACGTAACGTGAAAACAACGGATATGGGTTGTTTTCACTGACGTCACGTTTGAGTACGCAAATACCCACAATGCAATGCGCATGTACTTAGTGCTGCCATTTTGAGTCCCTAACAAACCTTTATCAACACGGGTCATCACGTATATTCAAAATAATAATCTGATTTAATTGTCAATAAGGATGTTTACTTAATCGAAATGATACATAGATTGTACTTGCAATTACGTGCCCCTACAACACAAAAATAAAAATGAAACTGTAAGTTCCCTGTCTTATATCGAAAGAAAGAAAAGTAAAGTTGAACCGTAATCGTGCATATTGCTATCAAATAGAAATGCTGTTAATTTTTATACAAACAGACAATCCTATTTTTTTAAAAAAAATATATTTTGTATGATTTCCCTAAACTTGTCACCTTGAAAGAGTATTTCCGGCAATGATCTTCGGGATACAATAACAGTTACGGAAATAAAATTTCATAGCATGTGCATTATACCAGAACTGTTAGTACAAATACTTTTCGCGACAACATGTGCTTGTGCCAAAGACAGCTGACAAGTCAATTTTAATAAGTACTGTCAAATATTCTGTTTGTGGTGCAGATGATGGACGTAGGATGATATTGAATGTAAGCGATAATCGTTCAAAGAAGTTTCATCTTCATTGTGTTGACTGGGCGATGTCACAGAAAATGCCGGTAGGAGAATTCGCGTTGATAGATACGGATCATTTCAACCAGCTGTTGATCGAGTTTAACACAGGTAGGCGAACAGACGCCAAATCAGATTTTGAAAATCATTTAGCTGATGAACAACAGCTTGTTCGATTAGACCATGGAAAACATGCGGAAGCATGTCAACGTTGAGTGGATGGATAACGGTCGTATTCGTCCATTCTGCCCAATATAATTCATTACGCCAGAATTTAATATCACACTGTATCAACAGAACTAGCGCCCTCAAATCTTAAAGTCTAATTATCAAAATGCTTTATAGTTTCTATGTGAAACAGTCTTTTTGTGTGTAGTAGATTTTTATCTCTTTTAATGTGTACAGTAAATCAGATAACTTAAACCGTTTGTAAGGACTAGGTGTAATGATTGTTATTTTTTTTAAAAAGTCTGATGTCCGTTATTTAATGGCGAGAAATGTTGCATACTTCAACTAAATCATAAGCAATAACACAATTATTCACTTACGTAATTTTCTCTTCTAATTAATTGTTTTGCTTCTTTATCTAAGCTCTATATATGTTCCATTTTGTAATTCTCAATGTTCTCTTTTATGTTTTCTAAGTTCCTTCAACATACCCATGATGTATTTTTGTTTGCAAATGTAAATTAATTGTTGGAATTTGTATATGGTTACGCTATTTGACAGAAGGCCAATGGGAATCCAGCATCCGCTTTTGTATGCGCAGTCCTTACGGCGTTTAAATTTTGATTGCCAATTTTTCCAATACGCTCAGTTTTGTTCTTTTAGTTGCAGATATATCACACAACCAGTTATTTGCCAAATTGTGTTTTCAGTGATCTAAAAATTGAATTGAATCACTGTAATTAAATTGTGAATTAATGATCTCTTCCTCTCGTGTCTCCACTATTACTATTGTGAAATTAAAATATTTCGTTCGAGAAAAAAAGTAAATGTGAGATAGCAATTGAAATTGTCACAGTTCTACTTATGTATCTAATCTGATCCATAGGTTACAATCTTTTGTGATCAGTCTTACGTTTGAAGAAGAGACCCTTGTATATGCGGACGAATGAATGTATCTATCTATCTATCTATCCATCTTACTATATCCCCTCACCAGGAAAAGAGTATATCCGCCTATTATAATTATCATTATAAAAGAAACGTTCAATCTTCATCGGCAAAATCTTAGTAATTAATCATAGAAACTTCACGCCCAACAGCGTATATCATATGTACATGCCAAGTGTTGAAAGTGTATGATGTGTAAAATTAATGTAATTTGTACTTAGAAAAGTCGTGAAACTTAAGAGCTGAGCGAGGGACGCACGTGTATTTTGAAAAGGAGAAATATACATAGTTTTACACCATCTGCCTACTTTTCAGAGCGACTCAGCGCCGTGCCCAGGGTACGTATATAAATGTGTGATAGACTGATAATTTCTTTTCTCGTGTAGTAATGAATTTCAAAAATTAAATAATTATTTTGTGGATGTTTTGTGTATAAAATAAGCAAATAATAATTATATATTTCAATCATTTTTTTTTTATGTTGATTATAATTCTGAGGTTGAATAGCTTTTTAAAAATATCCGGAAATTAGATATCTATACGATAACTGATTCTGGTATTTACGCATTTCTCTACCGAATTTTACAAATGAAATAAACTTAAATAATTTTCTGATATAATATGTATCTGACCTGAATAAATGAATAACTCACTTTGTCAAGGTGTAATGCTAGCGATTTTATTTTAATTCTGAAGTTTACAACTTAATTGTCAAAGTCTGTCTGAAATCTCAACTAAATCACAGCAACCAAATATTTCTCCACTACTTCTTTCCTCTGTTACATTGTTGCTTATATTTCTCAATATTCTCAAAAGTTATTTTCTTCTATTTGACTTTACCTATGTTCACAATTGTTTTCTTTAATATGTTATGGATACTTTAGTCTTTCCATCCTGCCTAAATATCTGTGAGTTATAACGAATCACACAGACATATTTGAGGTCTTATTTTTATTTCTTCGCGTAATAATAATCAGAGGTGATCTTCTCTTCCATTTTCTAGTTGCTTGTTAAATGCATATCTTTACAGACTTTTTTATTTTTATTTTATCCCCGTTATTTCTACTTCTGTGATTTGGTTTCGTATATTATAACTGAATTAAATTTCCATTTGTATCAAATTTTAATGATAAAATTCAATGCTTTGTAAGAAATTTTTTCAGCTGGTAAAATGGTAGTCGTTAAAAATTTATGACGGGAAACAATCACCACTTTCTTTTAGACTTTGCATAATTTTGGTGGATTCAGTATTAAAGAATGTAAAATATGTATGTCGGGCAATTATCAACTATTTAATAACTTTTACAACTTAAATATATGTTTTAATTTAATATTTAAATGAAAACTTTAAACGTTCAGATGCCCTTACCGAAAATGTACATGTCTCTTAATAAAATTATGAACATAATCCTCTCCTGGATTGACTTTTTTGTGAAAATTTGTTTTATTTAGGTTTTCAATTTAACGACTGTTTTCTAATATGTTCTTGTAAAATATGTATGCTTCCTATTCATATTTAATAGCTTTGCCTACCCCATCTCCCTTTGAATTTAATTACCTCCTATTTTTATTTACCTTCATTATTTGCATTTCATTAACCTCTCTCTGTGTCTCTGTATGTATATATATATAT
>JAECUM010082698.1:0-11786 GCA_016617855.1 Megalonaias nervosa | reverse complement strand
TAAAACATTTCCTTTTATATATGTAATTCTCTACAAATTTTAATTCGACTGATTTTTTTATAAATTAAATATTGTAGGCGGGTTGTGATTATATTGCACGGAAGATACTACGATTCCGTAAATTGCCGAGTTTTTCCGAGTTTTAATGAGACGACAGATCACGTGGAGCAGCAGAGAGGGTGGACCCTACAACTTTGTAGAGACCTTATTTTTGAAAATTAAGGGTTCCCTGAAAAAAAAGAAGTTTTTGTCTTAATAATGAAAACTTCTTTAATTGACCAGATTTTTTCACAATCTGGTCACGTGCGTATGTCCTTCACCCTCTCTGCTGCTATAAATTAAACAGCCATATAGATATTATCAATAATGAGTATCGGAGAACCACACTCAGCTAAATTAGCTCGAGAGCGACTAGAGGCAATTAAAAAATATCTACCCGTTCGTGATTCTGTTAAGCAACAACTACAATCGCGTCAGGAATCTCAAGTTGAATTTGAAGAGGATACAAAAAATTATTTAAACCTATCACTGAGACCACTAAAGGTATTCAACCTGTGTTGGAGAAAACCGCTGAAGTAACTGGAAAAATAGCAGAAGGAACTGAAAAAATAGCAAGAAGAACAAAAAAGACAAAAGAAATTTTACGTGAACTTCCAGCCGAAATAGCTGCCGCGATGCCAGTCCCGGAAATACCTAAAGATGAAGATCAACCTGAAGGTGCTGAAATAGGTGATATAGAGGAACGTCTACCAGAACAAGAAGAAAGAATTAACATAAATGACAAATTTACCGAAGATACTATTTATAATATTAAAAAAATTGAAAATGTAGGAGATTTAGCTAAGATTGCTGTGATAAGTTTCAATGATCGAAAAAAGTATTTAAAACCTGAATATGCTGATAAAACTATGGGTCGTGATAATTGGTACAAATGGATATTTCGCATATACTATAACGCTGGTCAGGCTAGAAATAGTGATCCAAAATATATTGAGTATATTCATGCAATAGATAATTATATTACCTTCATGCAATTACCGCCAGAACAACAACAACAAATAATAAAACAACAACAATATCAACGAGAACAAATACAACGACAACAACAAACACAACAACAAGCACAACAAAAGAAACAAAAAAAACCTCCAAAACAAAAAACACCAAAACCATTTGAGCAATCACTTCGTGATTATCCAGTATCACCAAAAACACCAAAACAAAAACAAGAGTTACAACGAAAAACACCACCGAAACCAAGTGAAGAGGAAGAAGAAGAATTTCAAGACGCTCCCGAAGCAACTGGAAGTGGTTTAGGAAGTGGTCTTATTACTTGCCCCAATAACGTTCTTGCTGATGTCGATCGATTAGAAATTCTCATCGGAGGAAAAAGAGCTGGTAATAATTCCCCAGAAATCATTAATGAAGTAGCTGATATTTGTAAACGATTATTTAGTGGCGGCATCATGGATATTAATGTATATCGATCTCTCATTAATGAAATCAGTGACGATGTCACTTATGATTATTATAGTGATTAAGTATGTAATTAGTGATAAAATCACTTAATAATAAAATGATCATACACAATACTCGTGGACCTACCATGGTCAGGGTAATAAACTCTCGATTACCTGTATACAAAACGACCTACGGAGATGGATTAGGGGATGTTGTTCAGGGTTTGTTTAGAAGGATAGCTCCAAAAGCAATACCGATTGCAAAGCAACTAGGAATGAAAGCTATTGATGTTGTTCGTGAAAAAGGTATAGGCGCTGTTGGTAATCTCGCTAGCAAAGCGTTTTCAGCAATTAAAGATAGACTATCACGATTAATACGCAGACCGACTCGACCTGTGAAATTACCTAGCACTGAAGTGATGCCTGCAAGCGTAAGTAAAATAATAAATCAAGCAGCTAATCAAAAACTAGCGGAGTTAGCTGATATCCTGATGTCGGAAAAGGAAAAAAATATAACCGCTAGTCTGATAGCAGGAAGTGGTCTTCGAGTTAGACGAAGACGATAATAATAAAGATGTTTAAGCGCGTATCTGACCCCGCGTTTGACATGGACGCACCAGTTCTCAAAGATGAGTCTGTGCGCGATTATCAGTATTATTCTTATGATGCACGAATTCCAGATCAGCGTGGACGAATCGAACTACAGGTTCAGGATACAAGTAGATATTTCTTACCCGCTGAAGCATTTATCGAAGTTGAAGGTGAAATTATAAAGACAGATAATACCGAATACGCCGCTGGGGATATAACTGGTTTTGTTAATAATGGTATTATGGCGTTATTCGACAGCGCTACGTACATGATTGACGGAAAAAATATTGAATCGATTCAGAAAGACGTTGATGTTGCTACAACAATACTTGGTCTTGCGAGATACAGCGACGATTACTCAAGATCAGCTGGTCCATCAATGATGTTCTCAAAAGATACTTCTAATTCTCCAAAGTACCAACAATATAATATAAGACGACCAAAAAACTTCGCCGGCGCCGCCGATGTGGATGTAGAAAGTATGATTATTAATGTAGATGCAGATTTTAACTTAGGATTTGCAGCGCGTCGAGCAATATTAAAGGGTAATAGGAAATCATTTTCTTGTGTGATTCCACTGTCACACATCTTTGGATTCTGTAGAAATGTTAGAAAAGTTATTTTTGGAGCCAAACATACGGTTGTACTTGTGCGAAAAGGCGATGATAATGATGCAATGTGGCACGTTGAAGGAGCTAATGATGCTGCAACTGCGGCACTTCATGGTAAAGTTATACTGACCAAACTTTCCCTGTGGATGCCAGTGATGACTCCAACAATATCTGAAGAAGACCGGTTACTATCTTTTATGAGTCAAGGTGGTAAATCAACGTTATCATGGTTAACTATGACCACAGATGCTATCCAGAGTAATATTAATGGTTTATTTACGTGGCAAATAGCATCACAGCAAGGTGTTTCTGCACCAAGACATATATTTATTGCGCTTCAAAATGCTGCACGAGTAAATAATCAAACACAAAGTAATATGATATTTGATAAACTCGGTGTTTCTGAGGTTTCATTAAGGATAAATGGACATCAAGAACCATCCGAGGATATATTATTGAATTTCGATCAAAATCATGTAGCACGTGCATATCATCGTCTTATGTCGTTCATGGGTCGTGATCAAAACATTGATACTGGTTTACAAATATCGCAGCTAGATTTTACAACGCTGTATCCGATTTATTACTTTTCACTAGAACATTTAGATCTAACCAGACAATCTGTTGTAGATATTCATTTTCGAGCTCGTGTAATTCGAGGGGTTATTGCAAATTACAGAGCAATTGCTGTTATACTCAGCGATAAATCGATGTTACTCGAAGGTGTTGGTGGACGAATGAGAGTTATTGATGCTCCAGTAGAAAATATGTAAAATATTTTCTAAACATGTAATTAGATCGTTCATAATAATTATAAATGTCATATCATCACGTTAGTGTAAGTCTGACTCCTGGTCAGATTAAAAAGCTGCAATCAGCATCAAAAAATAACTGTGGAATAAAAATATCGCTAAAGCGAGAACAAATGACCGGTGCAAATAAACTGTCGTTGACCGAACGTCAGTTTAAAAACTTCAACGACGCTAAAAAATCAAATAAAGGCGTCAAACTTAATCTTTCTGCGGGCGCCATCAAAGACGTTGCTAAATCGGGTGGTATATTTCCACTTCTTGCAGCTATACCAGCTTTAATAGCAGCTGCAGCCCCAGCTGTTGCAAAAGCAGCTGCGCTAGGTGCTGTTGGAACAGCTGCTGGAATGGCGTTAAAGAAAGCAACCGGACAGGGAATCAAAAAAAAAGGAAAGGGTCTAAGATTACCAGGGACTCCACACTGGTACGGAAAGGGTCTAAGATTACCAGGGACCCCGCCTTCATGGTACGGAAAAGGCCTAAGATTACCAGGGACTCCACACTGGTACGGAAAAGGCCTAAGATTACCAGGGACAGTTTACTAATATCACCTATGTCCAATTTTGATTTACTTAATGCTGCTAAGCAATTAAAAATAAAAAATTTCAGAGGTGTTTTTATGCGCGATCAACTACCTACCGTTGCAATGCAACATGAAACCGGTATCATTAATCTCGATAAAAACTCTGGCCCAGGCACGCACTGGGTCGCATATGCAATTGATCCACGTGGAATTATTTATTTCGATTCGTATGGATTAGCACCACCGAAAGAATTTCTTCATTACGTTAGCAATAATACTGCTCCAATCTGGTATTCAATGCTACCGACACAAAAATAACTGATCCTCCAATATGCGGCCGTGAAACCCTCGCTATGCTTGATGCTGTATCAAAATCAACAACACCGCCTCATAAAGTTGTACACGCGTTCACTACACTACGTCATAGTACTTAAACTGATATCAGTAAATATAATGGTAGATATTTACGGAAGATCCTCAGGTAGAGCTCAGAAGATCGATTTATCTAAATATGCAACCATTGATCAGCTCAGAAATGAAATCGATGATTTATTAAATATAACGAGTGTGGATCAAAATGAAGTCGTCGTTTTTCAGGATAAACAAGGACGATTAAAAGCGAGTAACATACAAATACCAGATGTTCTTGTACGAATTCCCAACGCGGTTGTTAATAATGTCGTTACTTTCACTGATCAGGGTAAAATACAGGATTCCGGTAAATCGGTTAACGATTATGTTAAGAAAACTGGTGATGTATTTACCGGTGATGTTATTATGTCAGGAAGAAAAATTACGTATCTTGGAGATCCAATCGCAGATACAGACGCAGCAACAAAAAAATACGTCGATGATCAAGAATCCAAATACGTGTCAGTGCGCGGTGGTATAATGCGCGCATTTCTCGACATGAATAATAATGGCATTAATAATCTCAGAACACCAGAAACAGATTTCGACGCTGCAACGAAGAAATACGTCGACGATAGGGAAATTCCAATAACGACTTCATTAACGACAATCAATGATGGAATTGCTTCATTTAGAACTGAATATTTTAATCACGTACAAACATTTCTAAATTTTCGTAGAAATGTACACAGATCTATTAACGAATTTTTTGGAACTCCACCAACTGTTATTATTAATCTCGCTGACATTAACGCAAGACTCAACGATATCATTAGTGGTATTCCTAACATTATTCAAAAACTAATCTCGTTAAAATTCCTCACAAGCAGATCATTAATATCGTGTACACAGTCGCATCAGGAAAGGCAACATGGTCGCAGGAAAATAACACTTTTAAACACACTGCAGAGGTTACTGGTGTATACAGATTATCTGTATTTAGTAGTGCAAAATTCAATATATTTACCACATTTCCATGGCGTCATTCAACCGATGATTTTTCTGGAATTGTGTCTATAGTGTTAAATAAAGATACTGAAGAAACGTTTATGCTAATAGCGAATGATAAAAAATTAACCACAGCAGATTATTGGTGGTGTATTGAGTTCATAGCCGAAACTCCTCAATTAGTTATCTAGATAAATATAATGAGTCAAGAGTCATTTATCGACGTTCAACGTCACAGATACGCTCAAGTATGTGAGTGTCAAACTAAACTAAAAAATATCATCGACGATTACACGATAAAGGTAAAAAAATATCGTCGTCGTATGGTTGTTATTGATATAATGGTATACTCGGTTTCTGCTGTTATTGCTGGAAGTGGATTATTATTATCAACGATAACGATGACAGCGCCTGCAGTTGTAACGATTATAGTTTCAACGGCAACAACATGTGCAGGTATTTTCAGTATTATCGCTAAGAAAATATCTACGTATACGAATAATAAACTAAACGAGTATATAATGAAATTACACACAGCAACAGCCGCATACACTAAATTATGCTCGTATATTTCAGCGTATCTCGGTGATGGTAAAATATCTGATGAGGAGTTCGTAACGATAATGAAAACCTACGATGAAGCGTTCATAGTGGAACGCGATGCGTTCTCTAGTGATAATAACGGGAGATGGAGAATTAAATAATAACGATAATAATAATGTCCGAGTCGCAATTACTTCAGCAGATCGTAGCTAATACAACGCCGTCAAAAACTACTATGATATCATTAAGTTCAACCAATCCTGAATTTAGCGTTAATTTTCCGACTGCAATTCCAGCAAAGGAAATAGCATTAGCGCAATTACGAGCTTATTATAGTTGGCCTAATATTAGATCAAAACCGTTTGGTGGACAACAACCGAATAATTCACTGGTATTTGCGAATAAGAATAAACTGGATGGAACACCTGACTGGCAGGTTGTTGGAATTTCAACGGGTAGTTATCAAATAGAACAGATTAATGATGAATTCCAACGCAGAATTAAATCTATCACAGGGAAAGAATCTAAAATAGCGATTACTGTTCACGAACCAACACTATCAGCAGCGATTGAAATAAATTCTCCTGATTACCTCGTAGATATTTATCAAAGTTCGATCAGGTCCGTGTTAGGATGGCCTGATGTCGCACCTGTTTATAATGGAGTTTCAGAACCAAAACTAGAAGAATTTAAAACGAGTGAAGAAAAATTCATTAAAAATCCAGAATATGGAGAAAATTATCCATGGAGATATATATTATTTTAAATCTGATCCAAACGACGATATATATAATTTTACCGATTTTTACGGTAAAAGAATTCCCAAGATGACTAGATCAGCATTTAATGCTATCGTTACACCAGAAGGGAGGGATCGAAATATTGTTGATGTAGGATTTATTAAAGAATTTTTTGATGATCTTAAGCCTGAATACGATAAAACGTTTAATGATTTAAGAAATTTACTTATTTCATTATCACAACATTATAATGAAAGTGTAAAGCAGCAAATAATCGAGTCAATAAAACATTTAAATAGGATCTTATTCGATTTATACATCGCCAATCGAAGTATTATAAACGTTGCGACTGATCTTAGTAGAATTGATTACACAAGACCAAAATCTAGGCAAATATTTCTTGATCATTATAAAATAACAGAAAAAGATTTACAAACATTTGTTATACCAGATTTAAATAACGCTGAAATGAAGAAATCATTAAGTAATCTTATTGAAGAATATTATCCGGGAGTAATTGAATCGTGGAGAAAAATAACCCCACCACCGGTTATATTAAAACACAATAACAACCCCTTTGGTGCCGGTAGACATATATCACCGGGCATTGTAAACATAACAACAACAACTGCAATCAATCTGGTATGTGATGTTATTGAAGGTAGCTATCAGGTAGATCTTTCTAAATCTAACCACCGCAGTGGCACTGCGGAGCAAGGGTATATATTATTCAGTTTTAGCCCGATTGTTCCATCAGGCTTGCTAATTATGGCAGAACCAATTAATCCCGTTTACCTGCGAGTTCATAATCCATTTCTGACAAGAATAAATTTCAAACTCACTGACCAGGCAGGAAACATTTTGGACACGAGGAACGAATCTCTTAATATAAACCTATATATACGCTCATAGAACGTCTGATTATTTAATCAGGGGGATATAATCTGATGAGTAAATACATAATCAATTTTATATGATTAAAGCAATTGTATATATAATAAAGCGAGATAACTCGGCTATCTCTCTGCAGTAAATTGAATGATTATTTCCCTTACTACGTTACCTGTACAAACCCAGTTGTATGTACGTGTATAGCGTATATTAGTCCGTCTGTCTGTTACCTTAACGAACTATAACTTTATGCGTGCAAAATTATTTTAAAAAAAAAAAAAAACTGAAGTACAATTCTACATTCTATTAGTAATACAAGTTCTGTGAGACAGCGTAAATATTATATATATACTTAAATTTAACTATATTATTGATAAGAGAACGATGGCCGAAATGGTAAGACGGTTTGACGTAGATCGAAGCTCTACAGACTCTCGCGTGTTCGAGTCTCCAGAAATGCTAAAGATATTATCTTGCATTTGCGACTGATGCTTATCTAATTGGGGGAACCCGGAGAATTTCCTCGATATCCACAACAGACAAAATACACTCTCCTATCATACACCCTTGAGGGGTGTACGTTTTACACTCCCGGGGTTTTGTATGGGGGGAGAGTGTACAAAATCTGTTGACGTAGACAAGATTCCCCCGTCATCACCATTTGTATATATTCATGTTCATACAATCATTAGGATAAGTTTATGTTTGTGCAGTCCAAAATCATAAACCATCTGTATATATTTCATAACCATACAATCATTAGGATAAGTTTATGTTTGTGCAGTTCAAAATCAAAATCATAAACCATCTGTATATATTTCATAACCATATATCACACACAAAACAGCTCCCTGACAAAAAAAAAGTCATGGGAGCTAATATTTTTTTTATATTAAATATATATATATATATATATATATATATATATATATATATATATATATATATATATATATATATATATATAAAATGAACCATGAAAACATTAATGATATTATCTGTGCTATTAAAAAACTAAAACATAACGGAATAAAAATATCTGATAATATCGACCCTCAGAAAATTATGTGCGATTTTGAATTACTGCAACAGAGAAAATTTGATAATAAATATACACTATCTTCAAACTACAGATTCATAAAATTAATTTATCAATCCATGCTTGAATCACTAGCCATGGTAAACGACAATCAGATAAAGTTATTTGCACCTCTTGCACGTTCTATCGAAAATATTAAATCCGAACTGTCTCACGAGTACGAAAGAAAAAAGATTGTGGATAATCGTGTAATGCAATTAAGAAAGATTATGCTATCTGATTCTGTCAATGCTGAGAGCAATGAAGGTGAACCCATGACAGAGTCAGTGACTGTAATTATGGCTAAACAAAATCCTTGGGAAAATTAACAGAGTCGAACTATTTGTTTTTGTAAGAATAGAGAGTTAGACATATTCAAATACTATCCGCTGATTATATATTTTCGAAAAATCAGATTTTTGTATATTTTCTGCGACACGTTGTACTGATTGTGGTACTATGTCAAAATATTTGGCAGCAGAATTAATTGACTTGAACACAATTTCTTCACCATCTACATTTATAGATTTAACAGATCTTGCAAATCGTGCGCCACCAGTGTTTCCGGGTTTACAATTTTGACTCTGTGTAGTAATTCGTAGATTTCCAAGTGAGTTATCAAGCTTATTGCCGTTGATGTGGTCAACCACATATCCATCTTTGATTATTCCAAAAAAACATTCGAATATGAATCTACTTGATAAATAATTTTCTTACCATTAACAGTAAACACAAGATAACCAGTATTATTAATACTACCTACTGGTTTTTTCAATCTGCAGTGTCTGATTACACCTTCTCGAGATGCTTCATAATTGGTAAAGATTGGATGTGACACAATCTCATTTTGCTCCATTATATATATAATATTATTTGTCTAAATCATTATTTTGAAATCTAACCAGATAATCTTCTTCTGTCTTTATAGGAGATTTACCTGATAATGTGTTATTTTTTTTGTCATAATATCGTTTTAGTTCTCTATATTTTTTTCCGCCACATTTTAGGCATAATTGAGTTTTTCCTCTTACTCCAACACCGCATTTCACACACGGTATTGGTCCTGTACTTCCATTTTTGATACTCTGTGCATGATTTCCGCAGCATTTGTTCACACACGATTTATTACAAGTAGAAGTATATCCAATTTTGAGCCAAGCACATTTGTTTTGTGTTTCAATCATATACAAAAGATTAATGTTCAATTAAATATTTGCCCTAATTATAATATGGAATTATCCGTTATTGAACCTTCCCCTGCTAGATTTGACCTTGACAGACTCTCAGAATATAAACTCAGTACTTCGATGCAGGATCTGGCATTAATGGTAATCGAACGTATTCGTGAAGCAAAAAAGGAATTTCGTGACGATGGTGCAGTTCATGCATGGTCCACATTCAGAGTTGGAAATGTTACTAATATGATGAATGACAAACGAGGAAAAGTAATTATTAATCACCTTGATAATCAAAAATATATTATTTTAATAAAATTTATTGTAAATACAGAAGAAGATATTTGGATTATTCGTGATAAGCGTGATCCAGTCCGTGTGCAGCCCGGGGGTAGTATTGTTCTTTTAAGTAATAAATCTAAGCCTGGAATACTTACTGGCATTGATAAACCCTATTATATACAGAGTTATCCAGCAACTGCAGTTGTATATGGAATATCTCCGCTGAATGATAAACCTAATATTGCGGATCTGAAACCGATGAAAATATCAAGAATAAACTGCGTAGCTGAACGAGTTACAGAACATTTTACAAATGCGATACGTGGTAATGGTTTAACTGATTTAAGACGTAAAAAAATAAACACATGGGCAGAGTCCGTTAAAGATGCTGGTGCATCTATTAAGGATGTTGCTGAGCTAGAAAAGAAATTAAAATTCCCAATAACAGTAAAAACACTAACCGGAGAGATTTTATATAAATCGAAATATAAATCAAGAGGAGCTCCGATAGATATTATTGATCATAATGCACATGCATGGACTAATGCTGTAACAATATTTCCACGAGATAGAAAAGTTAAGTTTTATGACGGTGATATATTTGATTTTATTAAAAATATCAGCAAAAGCGACCCTGTGTCTGTTTGGTTATTTCAGAGTTCGGAATATGATCATTACGATCAGTTTGTACGGCCTAACGGTGATATTTACCGTACAGAATTTCTTCATGAAAAAATGGAACATCTTGTGCAGCGCTTTTGGCGTGAATATACCTCTGATGATATCAAAATTAGACAATTATTAAATAATTGTTTTACAGTTCCATCTGTAGCGGCTCATTTCGCTCAGGAGAAAAATTCATGGAAAACGACACGATCAGAATTCCTTGAAGATGTCAAGAAAAGCTGTATAGAATATGGTCACGGTGGGTTATGGAACACCAAATACAACCATAGTGATGTTATCTCAGTTGATATGGTAGCGTGTTATCCTGGTAGTTTTCTTGGATATGGAGTATGTTCTAAGTATTTTAAGCGATTCGGACATCCTACACATGACATGACCAGGGTTGCGATAAACGGACATTTACCAGATGTTGACCTAACCGGATTTGCTCATGTAGAATTATTCGAATTTGCAGAAAATCTCCATCCCATTACTTATGCTTGGTTTGGAAGACATTTCTCAGAGCGATGTTGGGTTCCGATAGTATTATTGCGGTATATGCTTGATGCTGGATTTTTAATATCGTTGAGAGTAACTGAAGCGATTATATCGTATAGTTCACAGAAGCAAGTTTGGTTACCAGAACCGAACAGATTTAATATTGATGATACTAGAAAAGAATTCCCTGATATTGATGAAGATCATATTATTAAAATAAATAAATGTAGAAACGAGTACGATGAGAAATTTGCAAAAGATCTCGGTAGAAAGATAACCGGTAAATTTACTCAAGGTGGTTCATACGATTATAAACGAGCGTGTACAAGATTGATTATGGACGATGCTGAACTAGATTTTATAATCGCTGATACAACTGAGAAAAATACGTTTATAAACAGATGTAATGCTTATTTATCAGATGGAACAAAACTAGGTACCATTGTGAGCTACCTTGATGGTGAGTCACCGCAGTTTACTCATTTAAGATCTTCGATGTTAGCTTATGTTTCGATAAACCTACTATCGATGATAAATAAATTTCCTCGTCACGCTGTCAG